>APFE031039309.1:41874-71772 GCA_000404065.3 Pinus taeda
CATTGCTTCCTCGTACTTTCATTGTCAATTGGGTCAACTGGGATAGCCACTGTTCTCAAGGCGAATGCCTTAATGCAATGTCTATCTAGAATGGACAGGATCCTGGCCTTCCAGATGACAAAGTTGGACACCCCATCCAACTTGTCCTGATCCCTCAGTCCATTCGTGACCATCTCTCTGCTCTTCCTTTCGACAACTCCAAGTCTCTACTTCCCTCTGGAACTTCTCTCTTCGACTCCCTCTGAGTCGCTACTTCCCTCCTGGAAACCCACATGCCAACCGTCGAGTCGCACCTCTGCGATCTCCTATGCACCTGCAACACTAACCTAGATTTCTTGGCTAGAAATCCACCTAGGTAGCGACTCCCTCTACCTTGGTTTTTCCCCATTAGGTATTATTCTATCTCGGCGGAAACAGCACCCCACCAGCTTCACTCCTAGCAATCTGCCCACAACTTCCTATGCCCCAGCAACTGAAGGACGGAGCCTCTAGGCTCTGCGCAATCCCGGCACTGGCTGAAATGCTCTGCTAGCCAACTGCGTGAACCCTTCTGATCTCTGTGTGGCTCTTCATGAGCCTTTTCTGCCCTCCACAGCCTTTGTGATGGCCTCTCTCTGGCTCGAACTGATGACGTAGTCCCTTTGCGTCAACCTTTCTCCGCCGCTTTCTGCTAGGAACAGCTTTTGTCACTCGGGACAATTGTTTCTACTGCAAATGCTCTAATTCACCGGTGCCTTCAGCTCTCCTGTGATCTGCAACCACACTCCGATACCATGTTGAAATTTCTAAGTATTACCCATTAGAAATTTTATATGTATTCTCTGGTTTATTACAAACAAGTTATTTAATCATATAAATACTGAAATAAACAAAATACAGTCTCAACCATCTACAGACCAACATCTGAAAGAAATAACACATAAGTGACACCATTATTTTTGGACAACTCGTCCCCAGAAAAACCCAACTTGGGAAAATCGGTACAGCAATTTGGAGGGTTATTCTATTATGCAGTCTTTTTTAGTACAACTAGGTGTCAAACTGGCTCACCTGACAGAGAAAATAATCCGATAGTAATACCTCTCTATTCGGAAGCAGATATTCGGAAAGTCTGCCCCACGAAACCCTCTCCAGCACAAT
The DNA here is from genome assembly GCA_000404065.3 of Pinus taeda. NCBI lineage: Eukaryota > Viridiplantae > Streptophyta > Pinopsida > Pinales > Pinaceae > Pinus > Pinus taeda. The sequence continues at coordinate 43,015 of APFE031039309.1, forward strand.
CTGAAGCTGAGCGTCAGCCCACCTGGCCTCTGCGTCAGCCCTCTGAGACTCTACACAGCCTCTACGACCCTTTGTGTCACTCCTGCAGCCTTTGTGTGGATGACGCAGTCCCCTCTGTCCTCTGCGCAATCCCTTCTACCTCTGCGTGGCTCCCTCTGGCTCAACGTTTGCCTCTCTGCCTCTGCGCTAGTCTTTCGGCACTATCTTTGCCTCTCTGCCTCGTACTCACTACAAACTGATCACTGATTCGACTTCTCTTAGCAAACCCCGCTCTAGAGAATCGAATGACTGGTCACTCTGATGTGTTCTCTAACTGACCCTCAAACTTCCTCTTATATTTTTCCTGTTGGTCCTTCAACGACTAAGATTACATCTCTAATCAACGGCTAAGATTAGATTTGGCTTGATCCATGTCATTTGGAACCTTCTAACTGAGTTTTATATTAATACCCATTAATATTTTATTTTTCATAAGTTTAGACTTAGGAACTCCATTAAAAATATTAATTATTTTAATCTCCTTAACCGGGTAGAATCTGCCCAAACCATTTATGGGTCTTGGAGATCTCATGTGCGTTAGCCTCTCCACCAATTTTCATGGCTAGAGCACATATGATGCTACCCCAAATCATCACTCTCCAAATTTGAAATCTTGAGGGCAATGCTTCCATAAATGAGGAAATACCCAAAGTAAAATTGCCTCAATGACTTCAAAGTAAAAAAAATGGTAGCTTAATGTGAGCAAGTGAATTAGAATGATGCAAGTAAGTTGCTTGAAAAATAAATTGTTTCAAGTAGACAATGACAATATAATGCTCCAAGGAAATATCAACAATACTTCAAGTAACAATGTTGCAAAAGTTGACAAAAATGAAGCATGTACTCAAGTAGTCACGAAAAATTTACCAAGTTTAATGGAAATGAATTAATAAACTAAATCAAAGTTTGTCAAGAATGTGAAGTGCTTGCATGTAAACAAAGATTTGCTCAAAGTAAAGCATTAACTTGTAGCTCAAAGCAACAATGAAATGAAGGATGCAAAGCTCAAGTAAAAATGTAGCAAACTTAATTTAGTAAATGAAATAGAGTATTGAAGTTGTGTTAATTCCCAAAATTTACCATGTGTGAATGAGTATTAGCAAATGGAAAGTGCATGCAAAAGAAACTAAATTGTGAAATTTAAGAATGCAAATCAATCCACCCACAAGAGTCCTCCTTCTAAATGAGGAGGTGGGATACCATGGGATGAATCCCAAGCTCCCTCAAGCCCAAGAAGATTATTTTATTAGAGGTATTACAATAAGGAGAAGGCCTTAAAAGACTGCCCAAAAGATGAAGGAGAAACTTTTACACAATCGAAACTATAGGAACTAGATTCTCCTTCTTGTATAATGTGAAAATTTGGCAACCAAAGTTGCTAATGAGACCTCCTCGAAATCTGAAAATTACAAGGGGAAAATCAGCCTTAAGAGACCCACAGTCTAGCTTTATGTGCATCTCTCAAATGAACTCAGCCTTACAGAAAATGAGGGAATCCAAATGCTCACGGCCTCCTTGGGAAATGATCCAATCATTCGCCAATGGGTCCTACAAACACTTATTATGAGTTTGTAGAAAATGTCCCTCAAAAATCTGCTCCAAATGAGTTATCAAATCCTCCAAATATGGGCTGCAAAACAAGAAAAATACTAGTAGACAAAAATCAACTAGATGAAGTATATATGTACAATTATAGTTTATAAAGAACTAAGCTAAAGAGTGTGAATAAACTCTCCTCTTTGATTAGCCATTTTAAGCTCTTAGATAGCAAATGAAAGCAATTGGAGCACAATGTTTAATAAAAGTGATTTAAATTTAAAAGTACTTGGCTTGCGTACAAGCTATGTCCCGAAACCCATTCAAAACCACTTTGTAAGATAAAACAATGAATACTCAAAGAACAAATGAGAGCTTCTTTGAGAATGTATCAAGAGTGGGTTGGTCTCTCCAAAGACTTCACCTCACGCTTGATTCTTTGATCCCAACAAGATGTTCCCTCTACAAAACTTCAATCAAGAATTAGTTCCATATAGATTTAGCAATAAACAATTATAAGAAACTCTAGAGATTTATTTGAAACCAACTAGAGCATTCTATACCTAGATCATACTTCTAAATCAAATGTCAATGCAAGATAGCTCTACATTAATAAGTCTACAAGAGCATATGGAAACAAATTAGATCAAAGCATTAGTAAAAGGAATTATACCAATGATCAACAATTCATCGCACTTCAAAAGAAGGAACACCTCATGAATGAAACCCGAAAGTCTTTACTCGATGAGGGAGCTCAAATTAGATGAGAGGACATGTGGGAGAGTGAAGTGAAGTGGTATGAGACCACTCTCCACCTCACTCAATTAAACTCTAATCCAATCTCAAGTCAACTCATGATATCTCCTTGAAGCTTGAGTTAACTTCCACAAATCGTGGATCTTGTAACTGGAACTCGTTATCTTCTCCACACAAAAAATCGATTTGTTTGATTTGTGGCATATGTGGGGTTCATATCACTTGGTAACTCAACTTTGACCTTTAGATGAATTTCCACCTCATTCCCACATCATTTGAACATGTGTGGATATTTATTTTTCTCCATTTATTTAATTGTTGGGCTAATTTATAGCCACATTTTCCACAAAAATTAGGAAAAGTGGATTTTGAGGGTTTAGAACTTATCTTTTACCCCTCAAAGTGTGTCATAGTAGAAAGCTGAAGGTGAGAGGTGTAATTTTGAGCACACATACTCCATACAACTTCTCTAGACATCACTTATTACATTTTACATTCATATTTTATTCAAATTTTTGCCCTGCACGAAATTTGAAAAATTAAAAAAAATGACCCCTAGACTTAATCAAATTTCATGAAATTTTACGAGTGATCTAGTATGGTAATATAAAATGACTCTAAACACTAGGACTCACCCAAGGCCTCGTCATCAAGCCACACTCCGGTTTTCAGGTTATGCTTGGAGGAAAAAATGCAATTAATTTTTAAGTCCTCGAAAGCACCTAGTAATTAACCAAGTAAAAAACCTCTCAAAGCAAACTCACTTGATGACAATGTCCCAAATTACCTAGGCCTATTACATGACTCAACTCATCACACTAGCATCACTTTACATCATCCTCGCTGGGCTTGTGGAATTTGAGTACAACATGAGAAAAAGAAATTGAGTTAAAAAACTTTGATGATATAATGAAGTCTGAAGGTACATGAACCCTCTGAGGTATCCTTGGGCATGGAGTCATAGTGAAGTCTGAAGGTACATGAACCCTCTGATGTATCCTTGGGCATGGAGTCGTCAAAAAGTTTTCAAATGCAACTTTAGTGGTCAACAGGTACTAAAACTTATTTTTTTGGCAAATGATGAGGAAGATGAGATTGTTGCAAACCTATAAGATCTAGAGGTTATGGAAGAACAATGGTGTCCATCAGATCCATTCTACAAGCAATTGGTTTACTAAACTCAAAAGAGCTACATGCATCGTACATGAGATTTGTGCCTATTATCACGCAGGTCCACGTCCACAAACCTGCATGACACTTTTAGACAGTCAACCCTATCACGGTTGAAAGTCTCTCCATTTAGGTTGGCATTTCCCAGTCTCGGGGAGGTGTCCCTAGATAATGTACATTGTTATCAACTTAGTGTTCCTTCGTAAAACTTCAATTTCAATAACACATAATAAAATTTCACTTTTGGTTTGACAATGAGCAATCAAAAGTGAGTTGATCCTGAAATAAATTTGGAATGGTTGATATCATATTTCTAAATATAATAGCAACATTGAAATTAAAGATGAACCAAGAAACAAATGTGCACCTCAAGTGAAATAAATCCAAAACAAGTACACTTTAAGCTACCATCACACTGCATAAAAAATTATTCAATGGCCTCCAATACATTAAAAGAGTTTGAATAAAACATAATTGAATAAAATCACAAATTACCCAAGAAGTTGGTTGCACCATATTGAATCCAAGGTGATGTTGAAATGTGCAACAAGAAATGCTAAAAATAGAAGATGCTAAAAATAGCATTGCTATAAATAGCCGAGCTATAAATAGCAATTCAACCATTGGAGATCTTAGCTACAATGGGTGAAAAGTGAAAATGCTAAAAATAGTTTTTCTAAAAATAGCATTTTTGGATCCCTTCTTATTTTAGTCAGTCCCTAGACTAAACATAGGAAGTAAAATTTAAATTTGATATTAACAGTAGTTTGTAAATTGATTAATTAATTCATCTTGAGTTAATTAGGTAAGGAATTATGAACTTGAAGTCTATGTGAGGACATGCAACAGTTTCTCCTTTGATTGAGGGATTTATCCATCAGTTAAAGAAATAAGAGTGAGTTGTAATTAGTTGGCTCAGTTAACTAAATCAAGTCCAGTTAGATTAATTTAAGAGTTTGTTAAATTAATGAGTTTAGTTAGTTAATGTTTGCATGCATGTAACTACTGTATTTTAAATAACTGAAGATTCACTCATGGATAACTCAAGCATGTCAGTTCAGTCAGAGACCCAGTTGAGATTAGATGGAGGGACAGTGTACTATCAGTTGCTAGGATATTCCTAGGTGAATATTCCTTGCATGCAAAAGGAATATTATTCCTTGAGGACTGCGCAGTGGACCTGAGGTTACAGTGAGTGTGATGAGGCCAATTCACACGTGATATCATTAGACCCCAATCAAAACTGCGGAAGGAAATAGGAGGCTTGGAGGGCTTGAGGAAGATATATTCTATGTCTATTGAGTCTGTGAGCAGTATTGTTTGATTACAGAGAGAGCAGGATAGCTTGAGAGCTGATTCTTTTTGTAACTTGAACAAGATTTCCACTTGTATGATAATACGGAGTTGGGGTTTTAGGCTGGTGCTTTCCCCAGTGATATATCTTCTGTGTTATGGTTGATTACTTCTCATTCTCAGTTATATCTGTTCATGTTTGATGTTGCACATGTTCGATTAAGCTTCCGCTCAATTGTTTGTAGATGTAGATCAAGTGTTTTGGTTTAGTACATTGCATTACCAGGTTATCTACAGTGGGAAAACTACATGGTATTAGAGCAAAGGTGATCAAGGAAGAACAGTGTACAAGCAGGGAAGTTCGAAGTTTGGTTTCTGAATATTGAATTGATTTCTTATCACATCTATTTCACCGATGGCATTTAGTGGTTTGAGACTTGAATATGCCCTTGATGGCAATTCGAATTATATAGCCTGGAAGGATCGCATGGAGGCAGTATTAGAAGATAACGGCCTAAAGGACTTTATTGATCAAGAAGTCCAGAAGTCGACTGATGCTACTCAACTGGCGGAATGGAAAAAGTGTGTGGCTAGAGCAAGGAGAATCCTCCTGGAGGGAGTTCGAGATCACATTGTCTCGAGCCTCCATGGGAAGGAGACTCCGTTTTCGATGTGGAAAACATTGAAAGATCTTTATCAGAATAGTAGCGATCAGAGGAAGCTGGCGCTGAAAGATAAACTTCGAAAGATCAAGTGCGAAAAGGGTGACTCAATCTCTACGTTCCTGAACAAGCTCACCACCTGCAGGGATTTGCTTGGAAGCGTAGGGATCGTGACTACTGATGATGACATGGTGAGTCTTGCACTCCTCAATCTTCCTAAGAGCTGGCATAGCTACCAGCACTCGGTTAATGGAAGAGAGAAACCGCCAGATTGGGAACGACTTTGGTCGGATTTGATGCAGGAGGAGATAAGGTGAAGCACCCGCGATGGATCTTCATCAAAACAAGATGATGAAGAAAATCTAGCTTTAGCGAGTAAAGCTAAGAAAGGGAAAGGGAAGGCGTCCCAATCCAAATCTTCTCATGGAGGGAAGAAGGTTGACAAGTCAAAGGTGCGATGCTTTCACTGTCATGAAGTGGGCCATTATGCAATGAATTGTCCACTAAAGAAATCCAAGAAGGGTTCCTCCAAGGGATCTGATGGTGATGCATTAAATTCACAATTTGAGCTGGATTTCTCGCTTATCGCATGCATGGTTTCATCCATGGTGGGATGTGTTTGGTACCTGGACAGTGGAGCTTCTTTCCACATGTCGGGTGACAAGAATCTTTTCAGTACATTGGAGGAGAAGGATCTCCAGATGCGGATCAAGATGGGCGATGATGGAAACTACTGTGTCTTAGGTGAAGGTACAGTTGTGTTTCAGAGGGAGCATGGTGCTCCTCTCACCCTATCTGCTATTAAGTATGTACCAGGTTTGAAAAAGAATCTTGTGTCTGTTGCTATGCTAGAAGATAAAGGCTATGATGTAGTCTTTAGTAAAAGAAAAGTTTTCCTGAGGCATATCGGCACTGGACAGAGCAAGCGAATTGGTCAAGTAAAGAATCTCTACATGCTGGAGGTAGATGACTGTGCTGCACTGAGTTCCAAAGCAAAGGTGGTGCAAAGCCAGGATGTTGGCGAGCTATGGCATAGGAGACTAGGCCACTTGCATCACGAGGCCTTGAAGATCATGCAGCAAATTTCTACCGGCTTACCAAGGGAAAACTGGAGCAAACAGATACATGCAAAGGATGCATCCTCGGTAAATATGCAAAAGCTTCCTTTCAGGATCGGGATAGTAGAGATGGAGCAATTCTGGAGCGAGTTCACTCAGACGTATGTGGACCATTCTCTACAGCCTCCACCGCTAAGCAAAGGAACTGTGTTATTTTTATTGATGCTTTTCCTCGTAGATATTGGATCTACTTTATGCAAAAGAAAGATCAAACCTTCTTGAGGTTTTGTGAGTTTAAAGCCTTGGCAGAGAAAGAATCTGGAAAGAAAGTAAAAGCCTTACGTAACGACAATGGTGGAGAGTATGTTTCCCAGTAGTTTAAAGACACTTGTGTTGCAGAAGGAATTAAACAGGAACTAACGGCACCTCATAACCCACAACAGAATGGGGTGGCCGAAAGGAAGAACAGATCTATTGTGGGAGCAGCTCGAGCGATGTTGCATGACCAAAGCCTACCACTTCATCTGTGGGCTGAGGCAGGAAATACAGTAGTGTACCTTCAGAATAGAAGTCCTCATCGTATTTTGGGGATGAAGACACCTATGGAGGCTTTTTTGGGGAAGCAACCAAATGTGAGTCACTTTCGTATCTTTGGATCACCAGTTTTCTGTCATGTGACCAAAGATGCTCGGAAGAAGCTAGACCCAACGATGAGTTGGGCATACTTGTGGGGTACACAGATACACCCCACAACTATCGTGTGTTTCTGCCTGCCAATCAGAGGACCGTAGTGTGCAGGGATCTGAAGTTCGACAAGCAGAGAGCCATGCGAGTGTCACTTGAGAGGGAGCTCAAGTTGCATGGTGATGAGGAACTTCTAGTTCCAAAGGAGGAGGAGCCTCCTGATGTTGTGGATCAGCCACATGCAGAGGATCTAGTAGTGGAGACCACCACTCCTGGAGAGTCTTCCAGAGACGGGCGGAAACGTTCACGGGAATCTGACAGATTGATGCTAGATGCGAGAGAGAATGTGGGGCAACTATCCTCTCAGCGCAGACAGAGGAGATCTCCCAAGAGATAGACTGGCTACATGGCGCTAGTTGGGGAGTGTGTAGCGACCGAACCTTCTTCTTTTCAGGAGGCAGTACAGCAACCAGTCTGGGTTGATGCAATGGTAGAAGAGTATGATTCTATCATACGGAACAGTGTGTGGGATGTTGTCCCTAGACCTGGGGACAAGTTAGTGGTTAGTTCTCGATGGCTTTACAAGGTAAAGCAGGTAGCTAATGGCAATGTTGAGAAACACAAGGTAAGGTTTGTTGCCCGAGGTTTCTCACAGGTTGAGGGGATCGACTACGATGAGACCTTTGCTCCCATAGCAAGGTACTCATCTATCAGATCGATGCTAGCTCTATCAACTCAGATGGGTTGGAAGATCCATCAAATGGATGTGAAGATGGCGTTCCTCAATGGGAAGATTAAGGAAGAGGTATACATTGAGCAGCCCGAAGGGTTTGAGACCTTCGATCGCGAGTCGCATGTTTGCCAGCTCAAGCGAGCACTGTATGGGCTGAAGCAAGCACCCCGTGCTTGGAATACCAGGATCGACAACTATTTCACCGGGTTGGGCTTCACCAAGAGTGAAGCAGATGCGAACCTTTACCACATCATGGTAGAAGGTAAGCCATTGATTATTGTACTTTATGTCGATGATATGATTTTGACAGGGGATGATCAGCGGATCAAATCTTGCAAGGAGGACCTTACAAAAGAGTTTGAGATGAAGGACATGGGCCTCATGCACTACTTTCTAGGCATGGAAGTGTGGCAGAAAGATGGGGAAGTATTTGTGTCTCAAGGCAAGTATGCCAATGAGATACTTAGGCGCTTTCACATGGAGAAGTGCAAACCCATGCAGACTCCTCTAGTTGGGAACTGAATGAAGGAGGATGCTACTTCAGGTGAGGTGGTAGCTACTACTGTTTATCGACAGTTCGTGGGTTCACTTATGTATTTGGTGAAAACACGACCCAACTTATGCCTTGCGGTGAACCAGCTGAGTCAAGCTATGGTTCAGCCTACCAAGCTGTTTTGGAAGGCAGCGAAGCATGTGCTGAGATATCTCAGAGGCACTACACAGTACAGATTGTGGTACAAACGGACTGAGGGAGTGAAGCTGCAAGGCTTCACAGATGCAGATTGGGTTGGTAGTCCATCAGATCAGAAGAGCACTTCTGGAGGGATCTTCAACCTTGGTTCAGCTGCAATTTCTTGGTATAGCAAGAAAGAGAGATCAGTTGCACTTAGCTCAGCAGAGATTGAAAACATGGTTGCTAGTCAGGCAGCATGTGAGGCCATTTGGATGCGGAAGATTCTAGTGGGATTGTTTGGTCAGATGATGGATCCTACGGTGATATACTATGATAATCAAAGTTGCATAAAACTCTCTGAGAATCCAGTGTTTCATGACAGGTCCAAGCATATAGATATCCGTTACCATCATCTACGAGATTGTGTGGTGAAAAGGATCATGATGTTGCAGTATGTTTCGACTGAGGAGCAAGATGCAGATATTTTGACTAAGGCATTGTCAAAATGCAAGTTCGAGTTCCACAGAGATAGGATCAGGGTTACTGATAATCCCTTTCTTGTTGAGAGGGAGTGTTGAAATGTGCAACAAGAAATGCTAAAAATAGCACTATTATAAATAACAGTTAGCCATTGGAGATCTTAGCTACAATGGGTGAAAAGTGAAAGTGCTAAAAATAGCTTTTCTAAAAATAGCATTTCGGGATCCCTTCTTATTTTAGTCAGTCCCTGGACTAAACATAGGAAGTAAAATTCGAATTTGATATTAACAGCAGTTTATAAATTGATTAATTAATTCATCTTGAGTTAATTAGTTAAGGAATTATGAACTTGAAGTCTATGTGAGGACATGCAACAGTTTCTCCTTTGATTGAGGGATTTATCCATCAGTTAAAGAGATAAGAGTGAGTTGTAATATTGAGTTGTAATTAGTTGGCTCAGTTAACTGAGTCAAGTCCAGTTAGATTGATTTAACAGTTTGTTAAATTAAAGAGAGTTCAGTTAGTTAATGCTTGCATGCATGTAACTACTGTATTTTAGATAACTGAAGATTCACTCATGGATAACTCATGCATGTCAGTTCAGTCAGAGACCCAGTTGATATCAGATGGAGGGACAGTGTACTATTAGTTACTAGGATATTCCTTGGTGAATATTCCTTGCATGCAGAAGGAATATTATTCCTTGAGGATTGCATAGTTGGACCTGATGTTACAGTGAGTGTGATGAAGCCAATTCACACATGTGATATCATTGGACCCCAATCAAAACTGCGCAAGGAAATAGGAGGCTTGGAGGGCTTGAGGAAGATATATTCTATGTCTATTGAGTATGTGAGCAGTATTGTTTGATTACAGAGAGAGCAGGATAGCTTGAGAGCTGATTCTTTTTGTAACTTGAACAAAATTTCCACTTGTATGATAATATAGAATTGGGATTTTAGTCTGGTGCTTTCCCCAGTGATATATCTTATGTGTTATGGTTGATTACTTCTCATTCTCAGTTATATCTGTTCATGCTTGATGTTGCTCATGTTCGATTAAGCTTCCGCTCAATTGTTTGTAGAAGTAGATCAAGTGTTTTGCTTTAGTACATTGCATTACCAGGTGATCTACAGTGGGAAAATCTACAGGTGACAGGCTGCTATGAGTTCCTTAACTTGTGGTGGAGGTAGTAGTCTGAGAAACTAGAGCATGGAAAAGTGACATATCTGCTACTACCAAAGCATATATGAGAAATGAATTGTCCAACATCTATGTTGCTGCTCCAATATGCATGTCTGGAAGAAGCATTTCCTCCCTCAAACTAGTCAATCCAATGGTTGAAAGCAAGGAGAAATTGGAAAGCCCAAAATCTTTGTAAGCATAGCTAGCCTCGCTGCCCTTTTTACTTTAGAAATGCTTTGTCTCTGGCTAAATTGCTCTTTTCATTATAACTGATGGCCTGAAGATCTTTCTCACCTTTTAATTAGTGCCTTCCTCACCCAAGACATCTTTTCTCACTGTTTACCCTCCATGCTTTACTCAACAATTGTTTTTTACCTTTCTAGGTCAAATTCTCTCTTTATGCCCTCTTTTTCACAATGGAAAAAGTATTTTTTTGTGTTTGCCTTGTCCAATTTTGACGCATTTAATCTGTAGCTTTAGAGGAAAGTGTTTGATTGTTGTTTAATAGCCTTTTCCATCCAAGAAAATGAGTTTTATTGTCGTTTCTTCAAGTCACAAAATCATCCTGTAGTTGATCTTTATCTTAGCTCAACCTCATCCAAAATAGTAAGTTACATGCTTTCAGGTTTATTAGGCAAGAATAGAAGGTCTTGCAAAAATTAATAAACACTGAGTTTCAACTAGTGAAGCACCACCCTTATTAAACCCGCGGGTAAGAACGGGTCATAAGGGAGGACAGGTGACCCTCATTAAACCCACGTTCTTTACCCTTACTCGGTGGGTTTTGTACAAGACCTGTTTACCCTCATTAGACCCGCGGGTAGCCTATAAGACTCCCATCGGACCCCTATAAGAACCTTCGGGCAGCAAAACCCCCAAACTGTCCAAAAAATCATTTTTTTTTTCATTTTTTCTTTTTGGGAAATGAGGTGGAGGAAAAGGGAAATTGAAGGGAAAAAAATCTTTATAAGCACCTCTCTCCCTTCTATTTCTCATTCACTTGTCATTTGAGTGTTTGGCTAATTTGTGTGACTGTTGAAACTTGAGAGTGAAGCTAAAAGAGCGTGAAGGCGCTATTGGAGGTGGCTAAAGGAGGCTAAAGGGGGCTTCATCGGATCAGACTAAGCTTCAAGTAGGCTTCATGAACCTAGTTAGAATGTTTTCCATGTATTTATTTTTTATTTTTTATTTTTTATTTTTTTTATGTTTGCAATTTTTTTTTGATTGGGAATGCCTGTGATTGAGAAAATTCAGCCACACAGGGCCGTTGTGTGGCTGAGAAAATCAGCCACAGGTGGGGCCTTGTGTGGCTAAGTTTTCTCACCCACACAGGGTCGTTGTGTGGCTGATTTTCTCAGCCACATAGCGGCCCTGTGTGGCTGAGTTTCTCAACCACACCACCAAAAAAATTTGCAAATTAAGAAACAATAGAAAACAACTAAAAAAAAAATCAAGACCAAAAAAAAATTAATTTTTTTTTTTTTCTTCCAGATTTTGTTACCATGCCACCAAAGGGTGTCAAATAGTCTCGTGATGCAGCATGGGCACATGGTCAACGAATCATTCCCCGTAATGACCACAATATCAAGTGCAATTATTGCAATGCCAAAATGTATGCAAGCATAAACAGGCTGAAATACCACCTAGCCAAAATTCCTGGGCATGGTGTGGGATGTTGTCAAAATTGCCCTGATGAAGTCACTACTGAAATGGTAGCTGCTTTGGAAGCCATTAAAGAAACAAGTTCTAAGAGGGCAAGAAGGAAGGATGAGATTGTTGGGATAGGTAGATCTTCATCTCAGGGTGAAACACAGTTTCAAAGTCCAGGTATTGGTAACTCCTCTTCAACTGCTATGGCAAACAAGAGTATAACCTCTTCTTTCTTTAGTCCTCGTACAACTCCAGGATCTCAACCAACCTTGGACAGATTCAATGATAAGAAGAGGAAGGAGGTAGATATGGCAGTGAGGAGGTTTTGGCACCATAACAATCTTTCATTCAACTATGCAAAGTCTTATTTTTATCAGCCCATGGTGGATGCCATTGCATGTGTTGGCCCTCGATACAAAGCCCCAACTTATAATGCACTTAGGGGGAAAGAGCTAGATGAGGAGCTTGAGTATGTCAAGGAACAATTGGAGAGCATTAAAAGCTCATGGAAATTTACAGGTTGTACGCTTATGTCTGATGGGTGGACAGATCAGAGGGGTAGAACAATAATAAATTTCGTTGTAGCTTGCCTTAAAGGAACCATGTTCCTAAAATCCATTGATGCATCTGCAAATGTAAAAGATGCACATTTGATTTTTTCAATGTTGGTTGATGTGGTGGAGGAAGTTGGGGTTGCAAATGTTGTCCAAGTAATCACGGACAATGTAGCAAATTATGTGGCAGTTGGAAGGTTGCTTTGTGCCAAATATCCCACCATTTTTTGGACTCCATGCACTGCCAATTGCATAGACTTGATGCTAGAGGACATTGGAAAGTTGGAGTGGGTGCAAGACATTGTGCAAGAATGCAAGCATATTACCAAGTATATTTGTAATCATGCTTGGGTGTTGAACCTTATGAGGGAATTCACACAGGGTGAGCTTAGTCGCCCAGCTGTCACACGGTTTGCTACAAACTTGCTTTCCCTCCGAAGCCTTTTGAATGAGTACCAAGCTTTGAGAAGAATGTTTTGTAGCCAACAATGGGTATTCTGGAAAGACAGCACACAACCGGAAGCAATGTCTGTGAAAACATCTATTTTTGCTAATAGTTTGTGGGACAAAGTGACTGAGATTGTCAGCTTCACTGAGCCCCTTGTGAAAGTCTTGATATTGATGGATGGAGAGAAACCTGCAAAGGGATATATTTATGAGGGCATGGACAGGGCCAAAGAGGCCATCAAGACTTTTTATAAGGGAAATGAATCTAAATATATCCCTATATGGAAAATTATTGATTCCAGGTGGGACACACAACTACATTCACCATTGTAGCAGGAGCATATCTCAATCCGAGCTTATTCTATAATGAGGGGTCTAGCATTCAAAGAGATCCTGAGGTGATGAGAGATGACATGATATGCATTGAGAAGATGTTCCCGAATGTAGATATTCGGGACAAAATCAACTTACAACGAGATATGTACAAGGAAGCATCTGGCATGTTTGGATTCAACTCAAGCCAATGTCTCAAGGACAAGAAAATGCCTTGTAAGTGCAAATTGTTAGAACTTAGCTTGTAATTTTGCTAATTCTCTTTTATATGTTTGGCATTGCAAACTAGTAATCTTTGTCGTTATTTTTTACAGCTCATTGGTGGATAGATTGTGGCACTGAGGCACGACAATTACAAGAATTCGCCATCAGAGTTATGAGTCAACCTTGCAGTGCTTCTTCTTGTGAGCACAATTGGTCAATGTTTGAGCACATCCACAGCAAAAAGAGAAACAAGTTGGAGCATGAGAGGTTGGAGAAGTTGGTTTTCATCTACTACAACCTTCGAATGCTGACAAAACAAGTGCAACCAAAGGATACAGATCCAATTTTATTGGATACTATTGATTTAGAGTCTGATTGGGTTGTGGAGGAGGAGGCCCCTGATTTGAGTTGGCTTGATGAAGAGACTGAGGATCTCTCTAGTTTTGCCATCTCAAATGGAGACTCCAAATACACCTGGCTCACAGTTGCTTCAGCCTTCTGATGTTAGCACTAGCTCCGCAAGGACTTATTGTAGGCATAGTCGTCCATGAGTGATGAGACACAAGATTGTTATGAGACAATCATTTATAATTTATGACATATGTATTTGAATTTTGAACTTGTTGACATTTTTTATTTTAATTATGTAATCACGAGTCCTTTTCTTATTCAGTATCTAAATGTTTTGCTTACAAAAATTGAATATGTTATGTTGTACTTTTATAGATATGAGATGATGTTATGAATTATTGCATATATTGTAGTTTTTATAACTTATAAGGATTGGAATTGTCATTAGTTTCTTTTTTGTGCTTAAAATTTACCACATTTTAAGCTTTTTTATGTATTTTGACGAGTATTACAAGGGTTGTTCCCGAGTCTTATACGAGTAGATGAGTCGATGCCTCGCCAAGTCTTATACGAGTACGAGTCGTGCAACATTGGTTTCAACCAAGCAATATGTCCTGTTACCCCTCATGTTAGCAAAGGTACATACAAAAACTTTTGCAGTATCTATCACCACCATTGTAAACCCAAGGTCACAAGTCAAAAGCATTGTGACAAGCATGTGTGACTTTGTATTAGGCATCCTAGGCCAATGTCTTAATCTTGAAAGTATGTATCTTGTTGTTTTGGTCGTGTTGACCACTCAAATGTACATTTGAAGAGTTGTCAACTATTCCAAGATCAAAGTACACTTTGAGCATTCTAGCACCATTAAATCAGCCAGAATTCATTATCATCATTCAGAGTCTTGTAATCCTTTTTATTTCCAAATTTTATAGCCCTTCGGGGCTATTGTAAAAATGATTCTAGTATGATTAAAAATGAGTCATGTAACACACCTAGGTAGCTTAGGATTCCGCTAGAAAGTTTTCCCTCTAGGGAGTTTTTTCCTTAGCTAATTATTTGTGTTTCTCAAAAGTCAACACTAAATAATTAGTTGAGTTTTTCTCCCAGTTATACCCCAAAGCTCGAGTGAGGCTTGAAGGTAAAGTCTTAAGTGAGACCTAGTGTATAGAGTTGATGTAAACTGCGATACTAAATCATCTCTAAAGTCTCGCAAAATTTGGTTATGTCTAAGTGTTGGTTTTTAGTTATTAAAAATTTCCCACTAGTCGGGATTTTTAATAATTATTTTGATGTCAAATCTAAGTGTTGTCTATAGAAGTTGTAGGGGGTATGAGTAATCAAAATTACACCTCTACACCTCAACTTTCTATCTACACACTTTGAGAGTGGAAAAATATATCTTTACCCCTCAAAAACCCATTTTCCTAATTTTTGGCAAATAATTAGCCAGAAAATAAAAAGAGAGAAAAATAAAATTTCTCTCCAAGTGAAAATTATAAAAATTAAGATGGAAATTCCCAAATATTATATTCAAGTCAAAAATTGATGGGAATTCCATTTACCAAGAAAATATGACCTGAGGAGAAATTCGATGGTCCAGAAAAGAAGCCCATGTCCCAGCAAATAGAACTTTTTAAGAGGATGGTCCCAGATGGTTATTTTGAATGAGTTTTTTGAGAAAAGAAGGATAAAAATATTCTTAGTGGTCCAAACCACTCCGGGATCAAAATTTTGGTCAATCCAGCATCTCCTTTAAGGCAAATGATTTTCCTCCTAGAGATCTGCGCTGGCTCATCAAGGGTTCGAATTTTTTTGCCCTGGATCTAGCCGTTGCCTCCTTGGATCTAGACGTTTCACTTGGAGAGGGGTCTCTCTCTCTCATTTTTCTATTTAAGGAAGCTCCAAGCTCCTCATGCAATGATCAACATCATTATAATCGAGCTCTTGCCTATTGAAGCTCTACTTTGTACTAGAAACTTTTCTGAGCTAATAATAAAAAAATTCTTTGGGGTTAAAGCTTTGTGGTGTTATTCTTCTACATCTATGGTAATATTTTTTTAGATTCATCTGATCTTACTAGTGCTAATTTATTTTGTTAAATTCACTTGCAAGTTTGTGGATCTCTTATTTGTAAGTTATCTTACATTAGTATTTGAGTTTCGAAAAATACTCTAGATCTAGAAGCGCTAGTGGGTTTTTGGTTGGACCCCTAGTCTTCTATTTCATTGTACTATATATCTCCTTGTGGATCTAACAAATTTATCTTGAGTGTGTAGAGATCTATACCTTTTTCTGAATCAGATCTTGGGCGTGGGGTAAGTGTTTGGTTGGATGAACCAACTCTCAAGCACAGAGAAGTTTGAATAACCCACATTGAATTTCCTCAAAGGCTCATCATAAGATAATTGTGAAGAGAGTTTCTTTGCCATAATTTGTAAATCTTACCAATAACTATTCAAATCTATTTATTTATTTTCTTAAATTATCAGATCTAGCTATTTTAGAGCTTGCATATTTGCTACCCAAGAGCGGAGGTGTCCTCACACTCTTCGGGCTAGTAGATCTGTAATTTTTGTATATATATTTCTAATCCATTTTGTACATAGATCTTGTATATATATTGCCTATCATCTCTATTTTTTGCATATTTTAAGAAAGGATCAAGGGTTTGGCTTGGAGAATTTTCATAAAAAAAATTCTTGCAAGTGGAAGAGACAATTAAGTTTTTGAAGCTAACACTTGTTTGTCGATCAAACCCTCCCCTCTCTCCTGTGCAGATCCTAGACAGCTAGGCTTTAAAGAGTTTTCAAGTTCGACTTTTTGAAGAGATTCATCATTTGAAGCTTGGAAATCAAATCGGAAAAAAAAAAATAAATAAATAAATAAATAAATAAATAAAAAAATAAAAAATAAAAAATTGGAGAGGTCATTTTCATTCCTAAGCCAATCTTCCTTTGCTGCAAGACCAAAGAGGGCCTCCTCCTCTTGTACGAGTTTTCTCTTGGGCGTCTAGCTCCTTGAGCGAAAAAAACAAAAAACAAAAATTGAAGGGAAAGCGAAGTATTCTTGGAGGGATTCCATTGTAATTTCATCATCAAATTTGTAAATAATTTTCATAAGTTTTTAGCTCTTTGAGGAAGGGGTATTAGCTCATTAAAGCTCATCTCTTTGTAAACCCCCCTCTAGATCTAAACCCTCTTTCCTCTCTAAGAGGGTTTCAATCTGTAATATAATAAAATATTTTTTTGTTGAGGGAGGTTGGGGTTCTTCCCCTTGGTGTCCCCATGTCCTCATTTGGTAGGACTTCTTGGATAGTTAGTCTCTAACTAGTTTCATTTCTTTAGCTAGCTTAGTCATTAGGTCTAATCTCTATCTTCGTTCATTTTGCATTGTTAGTTTAGTTTAGATTAGTTTTGCAGCTTGCTAGATCTTAGACTTTTGTGATCCATATTGATATGAGATTGTCTTTCGGATTAATCACATCATTAAGATTTGGTCGATGTTTCGAACCATATAATGTGGTTCATCCTCAGGACAAAAGTGAAAAAATCAATATATCCAAATGTTTAAATAGCAAAGATGCATCAGGGTCCAGAGTTAGCTGTTATGAATTAGCTGTTAGGAATTGGCCGTTAGGAATTATTGTTAGAAAAATTGAAATACTAAACCAAATTTTATTATTATTATTTTGATATTAAATTAAATTAAATTAATATTTAATTATGCAATAAGAATTAGTTGTTGGGAATTAGCTGTTATGAAATAGCTGTTAGGAATTTGTTTTTAGAAGAATGAAATAATAATTATTTTTTTTTATTTATAAATATTAAATTAATTAAATTAAATTGATATCAATAATAGAAAAAGAATTTGTATATTAATTATAAAATAAGTTTAACACTACTTTTAAATATTAAAATATTGGAGAAAATTTAATTAAGAAAGTCAAAAAGGATTAGAGAGAAAATAAATAACTAAAAAAATAAAAGGATTATTTTCTTTATCTAGTTGCATTAGCATTTCTAGATCTAATTTCATTTTGCAGGTAGTTTAATCACTCATCATTAACTTGAAATAATTTGCTTTGGGTTTGATTGAAGAGTTTGGTTAACTACTTGTCTCTTGATCTAATTGGCATATCCATTGAAGTTGCTCTATCTCCTTGTCATTGATCTAATTCGCTTTGCTTCATTGAGTAATTTTCGCTTGCTTCATTGGTCATTGGTATATATCATATAAGTGGAATGGAATTTCGCTATCGATAAATCTTAAGATATTTCACTTCTGAAGCATCTCTTTTCTAATTGTATTTCACTTGAAGCAATTAACTATTTGCATTTTAGGTCTAGTTTGCATATTGCTCCAAAAAGCCCCCTCCTTCTTCCATGTCACCAAGCAATCCATGCCCAAGTGTGCCCAAGAAAAACAAGCATAAACACCCAATCACATAATGGGAAATCATACTTTCGGGGTTGGATGGCCCATCTTCAAACAT
Source organism: Pinus taeda (assembly GCA_000404065.3). Taxonomy (NCBI): domain Eukaryota; kingdom Viridiplantae; phylum Streptophyta; class Pinopsida; order Pinales; family Pinaceae; genus Pinus; species Pinus taeda. The sequence goes on from APFE031039309.1 coordinate 61,321, forward strand.
ACGATCAGGATGGATGAGCAAGGGGACACAATGGTTGGCTCAGGTGGTAGAGAATGGTCGCACATCAAAGCTATCAGGTGGCTGCAAGGGGTTGCTGGCTTCCGGCTGAAGACAAATCTAGGAGAAAATTTCTCCTATAGGGGTCACCCACTAGTGGTGGGTAACAGGTTCCTCTTCGGATCTCTTCCTATATGCAGTCAGTCCAAAACCTTTCCCAATTTGGAAAGTTCTCTCTCTCACTAACAGCGTCCTAGAATCCTTATCCTTACTCATCTGGATACTCCTCGGCTTCTCCTTAAGAGCAAGCTTCCTGGTATCACCAATACTCTGATATAACTTCAGGATTGTATCGTACATCTCAAACGTCGTCTTCTTCTCATGGATATGAGGCACTATATGATCTTTGACCCCTTCTAAAATAATCCTCCTTGCCTTGATAGCATTCTTATTATGCTGGACCAATTGTTGTGGGTCTTGTCTTCTTCTCATGGATATGAGGCACTATATGATCTTTGACCCCTTCTAAAATAATCCTCCTTGCCTTGATAGCATTCTTATTATGCTGGACCAATTGTTGTGGGTCTTGAGGTGGCGATACCGCCGCCTGCTTGATGTACTCTCCCACCCCATTATCTTCCAGCATGATTGTGATCTTCCCTTTCCATGGAACAAAGTTCGATGCTCCCTATAAACAGTGATCTGCTCTCAACCCTTGGTAAGCCATCCTGCTTCCCCTGAGAGCTCTCTAAGACCTGCCCACTAACAGCCTGTAATCCTTCACAAAAGACTGTACTTAGGGCTTGGAGACTGCCCACTTCACTGCTCCTTTAGTCCTTCAAAGTCTGCAAACTCTTGGGCTTCAATATTTCTGCCACTGCTAGCACTCTTGTTGTCCTTCACAAGATATGCTCTTTGGCCACAATTACTAACATCCCTCCACCTGTATTAAGATGCCACCAAGCCTGTCCCAAATCTGGACTCCAACACTTAGCAAAAACATCAACCATGGACGAATACAAACATACCTTTGGTCTAGACGATTACTTTTGTTCCCAAATCAACTCGGCCTGTGCATCTAAGTCTGAAGCTTCAACCCTTTGGTTAGGGCTAGTGACTGTCCACGTCAGCTCCTCTAAACCTGGTCCAAAACTCCCTCAAGAACCTGCAGTTATCCTCCTTCTACAAGCCTTCTATATGTTAGAAAACCAAAGGTAAATGCACATGATGATTGATTTTCTTACTTGGTAATTACTTGTGAGAGTTAATCTTCTTCTTTTGTTATTTATTGTTCCTTCTTCATCAAGCAATTACACTATACTATTCTTCCAAAATCACAAAGAAGCAAGAGATACAGAAATTCCGACTTTCAAGCCAAGACAAAACCCCACAACGAGGAAACCCAACAATCCTCTTCTTATTGAATCAAGTCAAAATGAGATATCCAACCCAAGACCAAAGACTTCCTCAACGGTTTCAAGTCAAAGTCAAATATAGTCAACCTTCTTCAAATTGACCAAGATGTAGTCAACCTTCTTCAAGTTTCAATGTAGCTACAAAAGGTCAGATTTCAGAGAACTTCAAATATTCAGCTCCATCACAAATTGCAGGAAATTCCAGATCCTTGACCCTATTGCAGATTACAGGAGACTCGCACGTGTGAAGGATAAGAGGTAGAAACTCGTTCTTCTTCTACTTGAAATTTCAGTTTGTTTGTCTTGTCTTTGTTGCAGATATTGAACTTCTCTTTGCTTACTTGTCTGTCCTTCAAATGAGCTCAAGTTGGTGTCTTTATAGCTGTCCATGAGGTGTCAAATGGTCAGACAGGCCGACTTGACTGAGAGAGGGCCAACCTGAACCTTTTGACTGGTTTAGATAAAAAATTAAAATTCTTTTCTTTTTCTTACAAAATGTCAAATGTGACATGACCCAATTACAAATGTCTTTGACTCTTTTTTACTTCTAAAGCATGAAGAACATGCTTAATCAAGAATAGAATAAAAAACAAATTCAATAATAAATTTTCTTTCATTATGAAGACCGACACTAGTTACATTTTCAAACACTATATGCGCTGGACTATAGGACTGTTTTGTCCCCTGTTCAGGCCTTTCAGCCCCTCCAAAACAAAGGCTACAGGGCTCAGCCCACTTTCCAGAATACACAGAAAAATCTCGGCCTGTGTAGCTGAGAAATCCACCAAAAAAAATGAATAGATCTGCACTCTTCTACTCAGCCTACTCTTCTACCAAACTAGGCTCCTAGGCAGTCACAAGAACGAACCAACCAGGACTCGTTCTCACCTTCTCTAGGCTCCAAAGTTCTGCAGCCTAATCAGATATATTCCTCCTTTATGACAAGTTGCTCTTGGATGTGATAACTTTATTCTGATCCACACTTTGATACCATGTAGATAATCCATGAAATTTTGATATGCAAATATGAACAATCTGAAATGTAATTTTTTTCATATAAACACAGAATTTCTCTACTAAACTTTGCAGTGGAATAGGAATAGAAATAAATCACAGTCACGCAATAAAAACACATTGTTTTTCTAAGGAACCCAACTGGGAAAACGCTTTACTTGATTATTGATAGAAACTGAGCATTATATCTCTTGCAAATACAACTTATTTCAATCTGAAAACAAACTTGTTTTCCTGCCTTGAACGAGGCTTGAAACCATTGCAAGATTGTTGATCCCTATCTGCTCCCTATCAAACTCACACAAGCACCAACCTGTGCTCTCTACTGCATTGTCTCACCAACCCGTGCTCACAAGACAACGATCAAATTGTGCCTTCATTCTCCTTATAAGCACTTCGATTAGGCTATTACTGGCAAGTTCTATTTGAGGAAAGTCAAACTGTCGATTGACTAATTAACAAAAGCTCATCTGTTGTGTTAACTCATCCTTCCTATAATTTACCCTAATTCAATCAACTCGTCCTTTACCCAAAATAACTCACACTAGAAGACAATAAACTCAACTAGCACTAGTCAACTGCTTCTTGCACTCCTAACTTTTAGGAATTTGCCCTAAATTTTAGGAACTCGCCCTACTTTTTAGGAATTAGCTCCTAACTCATAGGAACTCATGCATGCTCAAGGAGAAACTCATTGTAGTTCCTTTAATTAAGACACAAATCAAGGAACCCTTTCTTGCTAGCATTTTCAACAAAGTCAAACTTGCTTTATGGCCTGTAGGTTTATTATTTTGTAAAAGTGAAGGTATAGACTTCATATAAATAAAGGATCACTCCACTTTTTCTTTTGATCATCAGACGTGTGAATTTGGCCTCCTTAGAGAGAGTGCGAATTGACTTGTCTATTTCACTACTTGGTAAAAATGTGATTTTTATGGAGCATCTTTATATTGGAGATTGATTTTTGCATTGAAGACATCTTTTGGTGATTGAAAGAAGGATTTCTTGGATGATTTTGTAAGTTTATTGTTGATCTTTCTATATTTTGCGTGTGAAAGAATTTATGCTTGGGTTTCTAAATGTTCCATGACTAAATGCATAAGGTGTATTGGAAATCTTGGTGAAATTTTGCATGTTAAATTATTCTTCCTTGAACCCTATAAAAGAACTACTTGGGTGCATCTTCTATATTTAATTCCCCCCCCCCCCCACCCCTTACTCCAATCAATTTTCATCTTCCTTTAAGATTTGCCTTTTTCCATTTGCCCGAGTAGGATTAGGCACTGGCCAAGGTTGTGTCAATCAAAAATTATTAAAACTTAAATATTTTCCGTTTTTTATTTCTCCTGGACTTTTTAAGGCAAGTCGCTAGGACTATTCTTGTTAATTTTTCTAATTGTTCTATGTTGTATCAGTTACTTTAGCCCAATTTACTTCTTCATTAACAATGCATACAATTAATAACAATGTAACCAATCATAAACCATAACTGAAGATAGAACAATATATGCAACGACAAAGAAGACCACAACACAACCATAAGAGGCAGCAAATTGGTCCAACACCGGGGAAAAGCCACACAAGGCGAAAACCCTATCAAATCTTCTTCTTTAATAGATCATCATAAGAAAAATTTTAGCAGAGAGTACAATGAGCCCAATACATATATTTGCAACGGAGATTTATAAAACACATCTACAAATCTATATAACAGCAGAGAGAAACCCAGATCTACCAAATCACTAAAGCCAACTGAAGCCAACTGTCAAACCCAAGGTCAAAACCCTGGACGCTCTCAGCAAAACTGACTGTGTGCGTCCAAAAATATTTGGACACTCTCTCAGACACTCTGTGAGGGCATCTGTGACTTGCTCGGATGCTCTCAGGAAGACTTTGCGCGTGCGTCCAAGGTCAAACTCACCCAGATCTACTCCAAACCCTCGGACGCTCCCTTCCAGTTATTGTGTGTGCATTCGGGACTGCTTGGATGCTCTCAGGACCACTCTATGCGAGCTCCAGGGATCTACACCTCCAGATTTGCTTCTGAAACCTTGGACGCTCCTGTAGGCTTCTATGCCAGCGTCTAGGGTTCTCTAGATGCTATCTTGACCACTGTGTGCCAATGTCCAGGGACTAAAATGCCCAGATCTGTGCCAGCGTCCAGGAATCAAAAAACCCTAGATCGAGCGAGCTTCACCCCTGTGATTTCAAACCCTTGCGCAAAGACCTTTCGTCAAACCTATGCGAACCAAGACAAAATAGAAGAATAGAAGATGGCTTGATCAAGGTCGTGAAATGAGCTTGAGGTCGCTTCTATTTATGGGCTTTCCTGAGGGTCCACTTGAGGTCGAGGCAGACCTAACCAATTTAACATGTGCTTAGGGCCAACCCATTCCATAATACATGTATGAATAAAACAATTCAAAAATCAACTTCCGTTTGACCAAATAGGGTGATCTTTAGGTCGATTTTGGTCCTCTCGAAAAGAGGAATTTAATGCAAGCAGCATCTCAGTCATCTGATTTGTCCAAGGTGGAATTTGACCCTAGTTGCAAAAATTAACACTCCCTCTCAACTAGGAAGAATTCCACCTACCAATATATGTCAATTGATCTTCACATCATCCTGTCATGTTGTCGTCATGCTTTGATTGTCTTTGCTCAACTCTATCTACTGAAAATTTCTCGAATCTAAAAGAAGAAGAATCGGGGAGCAATAGCTTCCACCCATACCGAGCAATAGGATAACTCATCATACAGGGGAGCACATCTTCAACCCTGAAATCTCATCGGGGAGCTCATTCTCAACCTAGAACATCAAAAGGGGGGCAACTCCCAACCTAATCATATTGCCTATCGATCTTCCCATCAATGACTCTCAGTAGTCGTGTGGTAGAACACCTGCATCATAATCGACCTAGGTTGTACACCCCAAGTACACTCTCAACTCGTTGGCCAAACGAGGAGCGGTATTCCCGACAAGCCCTGCTTGTGGTATGATGCCAACTAGGGTATACTCTGCAAAGACCAGATAGGGAAGCAGCATCTTCAGCCCTATGGGTAACAGATAGGGGAGTACCCTATTGTCCAGAGATCCCTCAACCCAAGAGCCCTCTATCTCAATTCCTCACCCTAGGAGCTCAAACAGGGTAGGAAGAGTTGGCTCAGTGTCCTCGATCCGCGTTGCCCCTTATCGGGAGGGGCCACATCCATCAGTCCAAGCTGCTCTCTGAAGACCAAGAACTTTCCTTTCGGTACTGCTTTGGTGAGAATATCTACAATTTGTTCATCTATTGATATGTGATGGAGTCTAACAGCTCCTCTCTGCAACATGTCTCAAATAAAGTGATATCGAATCTCAGTGTGCTTGGACTTGTCATTGAACACAGGATTCTCTGCCAACGAATCCCACTCTTGTTGTCACGATATATCACTATAATGTCTAAGACCTGCTCAAATAGCTCTCCAAAGAGCTTCCTCAACCAAACAGCTTCGCAGCTAGCCATGCTAGCGGCAATGTACTCTACTTCGACGGTGCTCGATGCTACAGACTTTTGTTTCCTGCTCATCCAGGGTATCATGGCAGATCCAAGGCTAAAACAGCATCCAGATGTACTCTTTTTGTCGATAACATTTCCTACCCAGTCAGCATCAATGTCATCATAATCTTCTCCCTCTTTCTGAGAGAATACTAAAGCTACGAACCTTGCTTTGCATCTCTTAACGCTGCCACCAATTCCATGTTTAATCTCGAATAGCCACTTTGAAGTCACAATAGACTTCCCTTTCGGTCTTGGCACCACATCCCATACATCATTCTTCACAATCGATTCATATTCCTCGACCATAGCATCCTTCCAAACTATTCTTTTACTGCTTCTTCGAATGAGGACGGTTCAGCTTGAATCATAATGCTCATGGCTGCAACATATCCCTGATACCTGCCTGGTTGCTTCCTTTCTCTAAATGATCTAGGAATGGGAACATTTCTTTTAGCGTTCTGTAGAGTATCGCGGACCCAAAGTGGTCTCTTCCTAGTAGGAGGATCACTCGGTGGAGGATCTAACGGATCCATAGGCTCCATGGGATCATCAACCATATCGGACTCAGGCACGAAAGGACCATCTAAAATATCCCAATCATCATTCTCTTCCTTGGGAGGAGTAGGCAAAGGAAGATCTCTTGCTTTTCCAAGAGCTGCATCTTCATCGTATGTTACATCCCTGCTAATTTCGACCTTCCTTTGTCCTAGAATATATATTCTATATGCTTTAGAATTTTCACAATAACCCACAAATGTACCTTTTCTTCCTGTAGCTTCCAATTTCTTCCTTTTATCCTTCGGCACATGAAGATATACGGGGCATCCTGTTGGAAAAAGTAACTATGTTCGGTCTTCAATAATGTATTTGAGTCATTATGTAATATACTTGTCAAAGAAAAAAGAAAAGAACTTTTATTATTGTAACAATGACTTATTAAAGCATGGGTTTCACGCTTGGGTCATCATTATATTAGTCAAAGTCCCCATTGTGGACTCCTAGGATTAATATTGAGTTTATAGAGTCATTGTACATTCGAAGAGACCCTTCTTGGGCTTTCAAATCATGTAAAAAGGTTTTGTATCAAGTCAAATATGAATTATGTGTCCTCCACATCATGATGGCCTAAGGACCCCCATTTGACCCACAAGAAGCATATATATTGAAGGAGGTCGAAGTCATTTGAAAAACCCTCTCTCAAGCAAGTTCAATATCTCAAGAAGTGTTGGTGAAGTGCGAAGTTTGTTTCCGAAAGTACAAAAGAAGTGCAACTTTGGGGGAGTCTCTAGAGAAGAGAAAAATCGAACTTTTGGTGCCTCTCTCTCTCTGTTTCGTGGTCTGTGTTGGGCGATTGAAGTCTCCTAAGATTTCATTGTTGTCGTAAGCTGCATGTTGTTGGAAGTTGTTGCCTAGTCAAAATTGGGGTCGAAGATCTTGGAGGCTGACATGGTGTGGAGGGAAAGTCTAGTTCTGATCTAAGGTAAAGCGTCTCAAAGAATACTATTGAAAGGAAGAATTATCTTGATTGGGTTTTCCCCTCAAGGGGGGTTTTCCCCTCAAGGGGGGTTTTGCCCTAGCATGTGCCTATATCTTGTTTTGTGATCTTCATGTATGTATAATTCCTTGATGAAAGATGAGATAATAAAGAAGTAAAAGAAGCCAACACACTCACAAGTAATTATCAAGAAAAGAATCAAACCCTAATATAATATCCTTGATTTTCCAACATGGTATCGGAGCTAAGGTCAAGAGAAGTCGAAGATCACTTTGTTGGCATGGATTCTCCCTCTATGGTGAACTACATAAATTTGGGTTTCAACTCTGCTGGAAGATGGATCAAGAAGATCATCTACTACCTATTCAACAAAGTCAAGAGTCATGGATTCTTGGTTGCTCTTACAGGATCTCTTACTAATGACAATGCATGGATCATTGAAACTGGAGCATCGAGACACATGAGAGGTGAAAGTAGGCAACTACACACACTATCAAAGGAGTCATCCTCTCATGCAATGGAATTGGGTGACAATAAAAGCTATGTTGTTAGAGGCCTGGGATCTACATCATTGAAGTTGGACAATGGCTCGAAGTTGCATCTCAGCAACATTCTCTACGTTCCAAGTTTGAAAAAGAATTTACTTTCTATTTCTTGTTTAGAAGATAAAGGGGAAAGAATTGTTTTTGTTGATGGAAAAGTATTGGTTTGGGGAAAGAACTCTAGTATTGACAAAGCTAGGGTTATTATAGTTCGTGAGGGAAGTCTTTATCGAGTTATCACTCCATCTCCTCAAGCTCTGGTTCATATGGAAATAAGTCCCATTGAACTATGGCATCGAAGGTATGGTCATCTTCATTATAGGGTCATCCCTACTCTTAGTCAATTGGTTCATGGTATTCTTCATATGAAGTTAGACCATGAAGGTGTGTGTAAGGGATGTTCTTTGGGGAAGCATACTAGAAAGCCATGTCATCGTAATGAATCTAGACCTAAAGAAATGTTAGATCTCATCCATTCCGATGTATGCAGGCCCATGTCTGACAAGACACTTGGAGGTCATCTCTACTATGGAGCATTCATTGATGACCATTCAAGGAAGACATGGCTCTACCTACTCAAAACTAAAGATGAAGTATTTGATAAGTTCAAGGACTTTAGGGTTGAGGTGGAAACCCTAACCGAAAAGAAGATAAAGACTCTAAGGTCTGACAATGGTGGGGAATACACCTCCAAAGAGCTTATTGCATACTTTAAGGATGCAGGTATTAAGAGGGAGCTCATTATTCCCTACTATCCCGAACAAAATGGATTGGCTAAAAGGAAGAATAGATCAATCGAAGAAGGCATTCAAACTATGCTCCTTGATCAAGATCTACCGAAGTTCTTATGGGGTGAAAAGCAACGATGATTGCAGTGTGTGAAAATTCCTAAACCCGGAATCCCTACTGCAGCAAACTGATGTTACTTCTCCTACTTGTTAATCCATACAAGTTATTTATTGTGTTCTATGGTAAATATCGAAGTAAATACAACTGCAGCATTCACTATTTAAAATAATATGCTGAAACAAGAAATTGAACAGGAAAAAGATACAACACAAGTGACACAGTTGTTTTTGGACAAATGTCCCCGGAAAAACCCAATGCAGGAAAACCGGTGCAACAGCTCTGAGGGTTTTATTATTATGCAGTAGTAAATCTAAGTACAATTCGTTGGAAGCCCAACTGGCTATCCGATACAGAGAGAAACTAGACAAAACAATAGTGAGATGATTTCACCCTGTCACCGAAAGAATCTGACCTTGATCTTGCTGGAAGGAGGCTCTGCATCCCTTTTGCGTTAACGTCTGTGCAGATCTGCGTCAACCCTACGCAGTCTCAGTGTCACCTCAGCTAGGGACTGCGTTGCTCTTCCTCCGGATCCTATGCTACCCAAAAACTTTAATTTCCAGCCTCCTGGTCTCACACCCTGGCTCTCGGCTTCTAAAATCGATCTCCCCAACAGGAATTCGATCTTCCTCTAGGCTCTACGCTACCACTGTGTTAACTCTGTGTGGGCCAGCATCAGCCTCTCTCTAGACGTTGTTCTACCCTCTCTGCCTTGTACTCTCCAGCCCAAAAAAACTTCTCTCTTCCTAATACTATCTTTGCCCCTCACTACAAAAGATCACTATCGAAAATCTCTGTAGCAGCTACTCTGCTTCAAAAAAACGAACTTTTGATCTCTACTCTGTGTTCTCCAAATGCCCCTCAAGCCTTCTCTTATAATCCTCTCGTTGATCAATCAACAGCCTAGATTAGATTCTAATCAATGGTTAGGATCATACTGACTTGACCTCTACCTTCTTCTAGAAGTTACACCCACAATTTAGATTAATACCCATTAATTATTTTAATTTCCTAAGTTTAGACTTAGGGTCCCATTAAAAATAATTAATTATTTTAATAAAACTATCTCTAGGTGGAATTTCCCAAAACAATTTCTGGGTATTGGAGAATACATGTGTCTAAGCCAAGGTTACTTGGGAGCGGGAGTGAAAACGGAGAGCGGGAGAGGGAGCGGGAGTGACATTTTCAAAAGATCCCAATTTGGGTGCGATTCGGGGAGCAATTTTTATATAGTATATATATTTTTTATATTTTGATGCATATATGTCAACAAAAGCATGAAAAATGAAGAATTAGATATAAAAAAAACATAGATTGAATCATATAACAACAATCATCTAGAAGTTATAATCTTCATCAACCACAACCACAAGTTAGTAACATAGTAACATACAACATATTGAATCTCGTGATTCATCAATCTTAGATTCAACTTTCAAGCTTTCAAAATTCAATATATAACATTTATAATCATTGATCACCAAAGTTGTACTTGTAAGCTAAGTGTAACCATTACAACAAATAATATCTAACATGAAATGAAATGTTATAAAATGAAATGAAATAAAACAACTTTCAACTTTCATGAAGCATCATATT
>APFE031039309.1:83159-145768 GCA_000404065.3 Pinus taeda
AAGAATTGTTCATTTATGTAATGTAAAGGAGGTTGCCCCCTCGAAGAGGCTGAATTCTAAGGCGTTGATCTCTCTTTTCTATCTTTTTGTGAGCTGGTTTCATAACACAAAGCCTTTCACAGGATGAGTGGAGTCGTCTCCAAGAATAATCTTCAACTTAGTCTCCCTCTCTACTAGATTAGAGAGGACTTCTTTCTATCTAGAGAAATGATGAGTAGCCCCACTATCAACCAACCAACCATCCCACGAATCCGTTGGAGAAGAACTAGTAAGGGCAGAAATAAAAATGTATTCAGATTTATTTACAGCATTACTTTCATACCTGGGAGCCCTTGACTTCTTTTGAGGAGGATGATCTTCTTCACGATCACTTAAGGAGTCCCTTCTTCTTCTCTCATATCTTCTATCGCGGTTATTTCTTTGATTGTACTTTCTTCTTTTGTTATTGTTGTTGCTTCTGGTGTTGTAACGTGGCTTCTTTCTCTTCAAGAGACAGTCTCGAGCATAATGACCTTTCTTGTCGCAATTGTAGCATTCAATATGAGATAACAATCCGTCATTCCTTCCTTTCGAATTTTGAGAAGGACGTTTCCCTAATGGACCTCCTTTTGCCTTCTTCCTTTTATCATGAGTGATATATGCAGCGGGCTCTCCCTCTTCATGCTTTTGAATCCTTCCTCTTGCTATCATCCTCGATTCTTCTTGAGTAAGCTTCCCAAAAATTTCATCAAATGACGAAAGGACATTGCTATTGTTGATTGTAGTAATGAAGGTTTCCCAGATAGGAGGGAGACCTCTAAGGGTCACAACTACTAATTCCCTGTCAGACACATTTTCTCCAACTCTCTTCAATTGATCTCTAAGACGGGAGATCCTCATAATGTAGGTTTGAACAGCTTCTCCTTTGTTCATATTGGTTTCCTTGAGTTAATCTTTCAAGGTGATGATCTCATTCAAGTTGTTGATTTCATACATGTCGGCTATTTTGTCATACATATCTTTAGACTTTCTTAAATTCCCAACATATGCAAGTAAATGATCTTGTAAACAATTCAGCTATAATTTGCTTTCCTTTGGACTCACCTTTCTTGTACCTGTTCTTGAGGGAAGCGGAAGCATTTTCTGGAGGCTCGGGCATCCTTCCTTGAATGTATTCAAGCACATCATTGTTGTCAACTATGATCTCCAACCTGACTTTCCATGCAGCAAAGTTTGATGCATCACCCTACTTTTCATGCTCCTTGAAGGTATAGGAAGACATCTTGACCTTGACTAGGCAATCTTCTTTCTGATAATGAGGGCTTCAATGCTTGTCTTCTTTTGGGCTTGTCCTTCACCTCGGCTCTGATACCATGTTAATTTTTTTTATTGTTCTATGATGTATCAGTTACTTAAGCCCAATTTACTTCTTCATTAACAATGCATACAATTAATACCAAAGTAACCAATCATAAACAGTAAGTGAAGATAGAACAATATATGAAATGATAAAGAAGACAACAGCACAACCATAAGAGACAGCAGACTGGTCCAAGACCAAGGAAAAACCCCACAAGGGGGAAACCCTTTCAAATCTTCTTCTTTAATAGATCGTCATAAAATAAATTCAGCAAAGAGTACAATGAGCCCAATACATATATTTGCAGCGGAGATTTACAAAACAGATCTATATAACAGCGAAAAGAAACCCAAACCTACAGATCTATATAACAGCAAAGAGAAACCCAGATCTACCAGATCATTGAAGCCAACTGAAGCCAACTGCCAAACTCAAGGTCAAAACCCTGGATGCTCTCAGCAAAACTGACTGTGTGCGATTGAAAATCTCTGGACGCTCTCTCGGACACTGTGTGAGGGCATTTGTGACTGCTCGGATGCTCTCAGGAAGACTCTGTGCGTGCGTCCGGGACTGCCTGGACACTCTCAGGACCACTTTGTGCGAGCATCCGGGGACCGACACCTCCAAATATGCTTCTAAAACCCTGGAAGCTCCCTTTGGCTTCTATGCCAACGTCTAGGGCTCTCTGGACGTTGTCTTGACCACTGTGTGCCAGCTTCCAGGAACTAAAATGCCCAGTCTTGTGCCAGCGTCCAGGAATCAAAAAACCCTAGATCAAAGCGAGCTTCACCCCTGTGATTTCGAACCCTAGCGCGAACTCCTTCTATCAGACCTATGCGAACCAAGACAAAAGAGAAGAATAGAAGAGGGCTTGATCAATATCGTGAAATGAGCTTGAGGTCGCTTCTATTTATAAGCTTTCCTGAGGGTCCACTTAGGGTTGAGGCCGACCTAACCAATTTCACATGTGCTTAAGGTCGACCCATTCCATAATACATGTATGAATAAAATAATTCAAAAATCAACTTTCGCTTAACCAAATAGGATGATCTTTAGGTCGATTTTGGTCCTCTCGAAAAGAGGAATTTAATGCAAGCATCATCTCGGTCATCTGAGTTGTCCAAGGTAGAATTTGACCCTAGTTGCAAAAATTAACAATTCTACGAATGATTTTCCATAAGGATCAGTTTGAGTGGATGCATGTGGATGAAATTCCAAGGTTAGCCTTGATAGACCTTTTTCTAGCATTGATTGTGGTAAAAACTCACTCAATAGGGCTGACATCATTCTTTCCAAACTCCTTTGTGTCATTAAAACCCTAATCCCTAACCAAGCTTCAAGTTGAAGCCTATTTAAGCGTTTTTCCTATTACTTTGTTGATTTTAATCATTAAGAAAACCATTTCTTTGACTTCTACATGCCTAGATACTCCTTTATCATTGTATAAATAAGCCCTAGTTTGTAATAGTCCTTAGCTAATCTAGAGTTAGAATACTTGCTCCTTTACAAAGAAAATTTGAGCTTACTTCAGCTTTAAGGTATCTTTCCCTAGCCTATTCATATCACCTTAAGCCCTCTAATTAGAATACCCTTATAGGTGAATACTAGAAAGCCTCCCTTGTGCTGAAATTCCACTAAATAGCAAGAGAAAGATTGTTGAGGTGGCAGTGTGTTAAATTTGGCAAATAGGGCCAAACATCACTTTGGACAGCTCTTATGAGGCAGCTGATATTTTTCTTGGATTCCTCTTTCCGAAAGGTGTATGATTGATCTAAAGATCATCCCATTCTGACATGTACAAATGAGGTTATGAATTTATTTTGATTATGGACAAATTGTCAAGGTCAGTCAGCCATCAAATTAGCCTCCTCCAACCTTCAACGTTGCATATAAATACAAGGTGCCTCCTCCTCATTTTGGCATCTCATCTCATTCATCTTTCTCTCTCTCATCTTGAATGGGTACAAAGTTTTGGGCCTCTCTCTCTCCACACGTGCGAAAGGAAGACTGTCTTTTCTAGCTACTGCGTTGCCCAGATTTGACCGAAATTTCAGGGGGCCGAAATTTCAGGAGGCTGATTTTGACCAGTGTTGACCTTGTTTGACTTCAGTTTTGTGAGGGAGACTTTTGTTTGGGCAAGCCGTTGTTCTTGGCACAAAAACCGAGGTAGTTTGACCCTTGCGTTGACCAGCGTTGACTGCCCTAATTTCAGTTGTTGCGTTGACTTTTGTTGACCAAATCTGACTGGTTATTTTTGGACTGTTTTGGGCTGCATTATCTTGTTGTTGGAGGCCGAGTTGACCAAGGTTGACTGAGCTCTTTTGGAGGTCAATTTCAACCCTGTTGACCAACATTGACTTTTTGGTTAGGGCTTTCTATTTCTACTGTTTTGACTAATCAGTTTGGGCAAGTGAATATTGTAAATTGTAATCTCTCTTTTTGTTGAACTTTTGAAGAATTATAAGAAGAATTGATCAAGGGTTTCCCCACATTGGAATTTGTCTCTCTCTGGTGCCATATCTTGTGTCCTTTCGTGTTGGCTTGTCTTCTATTGTTATTGTTTATGTTCTATCTACATTTTACTATCATGTTGATGTGATTGCTATATTGGATATGACATTAGGCTAATAAAGAAAATTGAAGTAAAATTGCTCTAAGCATAGAACATACCATTGTTATCCTAAAATTAACATGGTATTAGAATTGAGGTGAAGACAAAGCCCAAACAAGAGTGAAGAGCAATCACTAAGAGGAGCAATCACTGATCAAGAACAAGTCTCAATGGCCTCCACATCCTACTTCAAGTCTAATGATAAGCTTCATGATAAGTCTGATTATCATGCATTAAAGATGTCTCTTGATTTGACTTTAGAAGAGTAAGATATCATGGATTATGTGCAGGGAAAGATTCTGGAACCTCCTTCAAATGCACCGGCTGCTGCTAAGACAAAGTACAAGAAGGGTGAAGTCAAAGCCAAGAAGACCATCAGGGATTCTATTCATAAGCACTTAGTTGCTTACATCTCCGATTTGAATACAGCAAAGGAGATATATGACAAGTTGGTTGGCATGTTCAAATCTAGCATTGACTTTCTGGTTAGGGCTTTCTGTTTCTATTGTTTTGACTAATCAGTTTGGGCAAGTGAATATTGTAGATTGTACTCTCTCTCTCTTTGCTAAACTTTTGAAGAATTATAAGAAGAATTGATCAAGGGTATTCCCACATTGGGGTTTGTCCCTGGCTGGTGCCATATCTTGTGTCCTCTTGTGTTGGCTTGTCTTCTATTGTTATTGTTTACGTTCTATCTGCATTTTACTATCATGTTGATGTGATTGCTATACTAGATATGATATTGGGCTAACAAAGAAAATTGAAGTAAGATTGCTCTAAGCATAGAACATACCATTGTTATCCTCATATTAACACAATGCAATTCTCCTTTATTGTTGCCAGAGCCTCTGGCCCTTGCCTTGTGAATCCCCTCACAAGGCCTGCTAGATTTTGCGACAATGGGCACTTTTAGAGGTTGAGAACACTTCATCTATGGAGAAGCACTTGCAATTTAATATAGTGTTAAGAGAAAGAGATTGAATGTAAATTGTGTAGAGAACTTAATTTATGTGTATTATCACTTGTTGTTCTTGTCCCATTATTGTCAGAAAGCAAAGATGAATAAAATGCATAAGATTTGGGACAATCACTCAAAGGAGAACAATTTGGAGGATGGATAAATGGCTTTGGAGAATTTGGAGACTACTATTTTTTATAATGATCATCATGTTGAGATGCCACACCCACCTATTGCCATGTTCAACCCAACTGAGTCTCCAACAATAAGAGCTTTAGGTCTTAGTACAACAAAATCTAGCAGCTTAGTGCAAAGCCTCACTAGATGACCTAGAGAATGATCAACAATGGGAGTGTGCGAGTGTCACGACTTTCACCTTAGTAACCACTACCTTAATTTTAGTGTATGATGGATGTCCAACAGAAGGGAGGCTTCCTAGAAGATCTTAAGGATCAAATGGCTAGTCAAACCAAGTCATGAGTCCCATGTGGGCTTTATTTAATTACCACAAATCTGGGAGATCAATCATTTTTGGCTTATAGTGGATTTTGGAAGAAATTTCCAAATTTGAGTTCAAAGGATCCTATGGCTCTTCTAGAGGCTTAGATATCAACCAATAAAGGCTCAAGGAAGGCCCCGAGCACATACAATTAAAAAATTACACTTTGCTTAAGTAAACTAGCATGTGAAATCAAAAATTTCAGCGAAGGACTAGTTTATGACAGTAGCAAATTTGGCCCAACAACTATGATAATAAATTGAAAAATGAGTGCTAAAAATAAGAATAAACAAGAGAATTAATTACAATACTTTTCTGCAGTGAAAAGGCATATAACAGCAATTGAAAGTGCACTTAAGATGACACTTTTGTTTTTCCAATATATTCCAAACAATTTCTAACCATATGACATTAACAACTAAGTCAATAAACACTGGAAATATATGATTTTGTTGGATTGCTTGCTTTCTTCTTTTACCGGGAGTCAATTTTCATTTTGGTCCTTAGCCCTTACTAAACCACGTATTATTAGTACAAGTAACATATTATTCCTCTTTAAATTATTTATCAGCAATTAACTATTGAAGAAACAAAACGGTGTATTTGAGGCAAGAAATGATATCGTTTTGGAGGAGACTAAACGGTCGCGGAATCAAACCTCGATGCGCAGCAAATTGCTCAAGAAATAAGCCAATCCAGCAATAGCCGCAAGCATGGCACATTCAACGAGCCTCAACGTGCTCTGAAGCTCCCGATCTTTGTCAGAGAAATTTTCTTCGTCTTCCTCGCCATCCTCGAGAGGGCTGGCCAGGTAAGCCCCGGCCTCTGCGATGAATAGCCTCTTCTTAATCTTTGGGAAGCTATGGTAAGCAATGGGTTTAGAAACTGGAGTGCGCGTGCAGTAAATTTGTGAGCTTCCAAGCGCATGGCTGCGAATTAAAGGAATGCCAATCTTGCTTTGCCACTGCAATTTATTTTTAGGAGGAAGGTTAAAATACCTTAATCTATAGGAATGGGAGGAGAGGACGGTCATGGACGCTGTGGAAATTTCCATGCTTTCTTCTTGAGCTTTAGCTTCTATTTGGGCTCACCTCTTAAGCAGAAAAATGAATTACCCACATTTATAGGTGTCGTTATTTGAAGTCGTCACATCGGTATGACATCAAGGCAGGGAAAGTTTATATTGTACTTACGTTTGATTAGTAATTTTATTTGCAATTTTTCAGAGTTTATAGTTTGGATGGTTGGGTTGATTGTTTTTTAGCTTTTTTTAATATCAGAAAGTAATATGATGGATCTTTCTTCCGGCTATATGTTGGATCTTGGTTTCTTGTTAAGTTACAAGTGATTAATATATCTAGTTTGTGAGTGGTTAAGATTTTTTTGGATTAGTGTCATTGCTTTTGTTAAATCAAAAATAATTGATATATTTAGATGGTAAACTGTTTGAAGATATTTTTATGTTATAGTAGTATTGAGTAGGTAATTTTAATAAGTTATCAATTCCCATGATTATAAAATATATATAACAAATCACATATTATTTTAATGAGTTACTAATTTTCATGATTAAATAATAATAATAAATTTATTTGTGATTATTTAAAAGTGTGAAAGTGAAATTTTTATGTGAAGAAAATAAATAATGGTTTAATTTTAGAATAAGTCAATATTGTCGTAAATAAAATAAAAATTTGGTAAAATTTTTAAATACAGAGAAAATTTCAACATGATCCAAAATCATTACAGGTTAAACTAATCTAGATAAAATCATTACATGTTAAATCAAGTTAGATCTATCTTAACTCCATATCTATATAGAGGGATCAAATCTAATATGCAAACCTTTTTTTTGTGATCTTGGACCTAGCCTAGATCACTTTTATGAGTTACCAATTCCCATGAAATATCTATAACAAATCACGCATTACTTTAATGAATTATTCATTCCCATGATTAAACAATAATAATAACAAGTCTATTTGTAATTATTTATTAATGTGAAGGGTGAAATTCTTATTTAATTTTAGAATAAGTCAATATTGTCATAAATAAAATAAGAATTTAATATAAATTTAAAATATGGGGAAAATTTTATCATGATCCAAAATCATTACATGTTAAACTAGCCTAGATCTATCAAGTATCGATAGGGATCAAATATCTCAAGGTGTAAACCTCTTTTGTTAGTGCAAACTTGCAAAATATTCTGCATCTCGAGGATATGATCCTCTTGATGCTGATAGATACATAATTAGATGGATTTGATTCGTTAATAATTAATAATATAATTATTTATTTTATTTTATGTATTTGCCGAGTCCAAAAGTTTTAAGAACATTATCGCTCCTTCCATAACTGGGGTTGAGAGCACCTTCTGCAAAATGATAGAAATAGTAAAAAAGTGTATTAAGTCGTTTTGTTTAATTATAAAATATCAAGTTATGAATATAAAATAATAAATTTTAGATGGGGAACTAGCAACCTCTCAAGATATATGCAACAGCCCGAAAGCCACATATATCATAAACTCATAGTTTATCCTAGGACCGAGAAGTCTGGAGACCACTCGAAACTAGAATCGTGATCCCAAACTCCAATGAGATACCTATCCTTTCAACCTTACTATGATGGGTCATGTCGCCAAAGACTTGAACCCGGGTGGATGGGATGGTGAACAGTGGTCTCAAACACTCGAACTAAGAACCATCGGCAATAATACTAATAATAATTAGTATATTGAAGAGGCATGCCTCAAAAGACATGATCGTTCATGATGGGGTACCTTCCTAGGTATATATATGAGACCTTTAATTGTAACCAAATCATATATATATATATACATATATAATAAATATAATATCTAATGGAATCTTATTTCCAAGTGTTTGCATATTACTTGTGAGCAAACTATGTTCGTTAAAATGGTATCACGTATTCATCCTAACAGCAAGCATTGCATAGAGTTAGTTTGATCAGCACTTTGGTCATTAATCTTCATCGGTTTCATTGTCATTGCAGTGAGGCTTTTAACCATAGAAAGTTTTTGAGTTCTCCAGTATCGTGTCGACGTTCTGATGAAGCGAAAAAAAAATAAATTAGGCGCTGGCCATTTCAAAATATATTAATAATGGAAAAATAAAAATAATAAAAAATAAAAAAATAAATAATAATAAATAATAAAATAAATAAAATAAAAATAAAATAAAAAATAAAATTATATATAGAGAGAGAAGAGTAAAATTATTGAAAAAAATGTTAAAAGAAAAATAAGTCAAAGATTAAAAAAATAAAATAAAAGTTATATAAAAAAAATGAAAATAAAAATTAAAAAGTGCATCTTGATCGGCCGCCATAATAATTGTCGTCGTACAAAAACGATTGGTCATCGCCACCTCACTGTACAACATTCGTCTAAGTCATAAGTCTATTATCATAGCCTTCCAATTCACAATGTTTCTCGTCATGCTACTGTTGATTCACTTCCATTTCCATCACATTGTTGTGTTGTGTCATCTTGTCACTTCTAGGTTTATTGGATGCATTTAGCACATCCGTCAGCAAGTTCACGACATCTTGGATAAAGCTAATGCCAAGTACAAACAACAATATGATTAGCATCACGTGCCACATAAGTTTTAGGTGGGCGACAAAGTTTGGTTGTATTTGCAGAAAGAACGCCTTGTTGGAGCCCATCAAAAGCTTTGAACCTTCTGATACGGGCCTAACACCATTAATAAGGTTTTGGGGGATAATGTTTTCGAGTTAAGTATCCCCCCATTCCTTAGCTTGCACCCAATATTCAATGTGGACCGCCTTTGGTCATACTTTCCACCATTGTTGGGCACATCGACAATGTTGAGCAGCTAACACCAACATAGCTCAACCAAAATTGCATGGAACAAGCTACAATTAATTGGATCATGGACACACAAATCAAGAACATTCGCTAAGAAATGATCCAACTGTATCAGGTTATCAAAGCTAGATATCTCTTGCACCAAGTCAAGTGACTCACCAGGGACCAAGTTCAACAAAAATTTCATGATGCAAGCACGAAATTTGACTCTACTTACCCACATTCCTAGTGCTTCTCGGGATAATGAATCCCTTTTATAAACCATCGAAGTCAAGTTGCTTTCCACACATACATCCTGCTAGCTAGAGTCTGGCTCTTAATCATAAGAACTTCCGAGTATTTGGTTCAAGGTATGGCCCACATCTATTGCCACTGCTCCTTTTGGTGTCCTTTCATTTGTAAAAGCCCTTGCTCGATCATTTTCACATATTCATGAAAACTTTGTGTTTTCGTCTTTCTGATTATGGGCTCCACTAAGTACCCCAATGCCTAATTAATATGAGTTACGAGGTTTCTGACCTTTCGGGATTTCTGTAATGGGACCTGCTAGTCTCGAAACTCGTGCCTTGAGAAATTATGGATATAAGAGATTTTTCCTCGTTTTTTCTCCATTGACACACTTTTCTCTTACAACGAGAAAATGCCACCAATTTGCTTTTCCTCCTATCGGTCACACAACTCTACCAGCTCCTATTTCAAATTACTTTTGGGCTTTTGATGGTTCCGAAACGGAAAACAGTCATGTCACTTGTGGCTCTATTAATCGTTGATCCCTCGTCCTCTGTTAACTTTCAGGATTTCAGGCTTCCGGAATCCTGACCCGATGCTCTCGTTTCGTCTCCCAACTCTGTTTACTGATGTATCCTGACACTATTAAATGACGAACTTCCGTCAGAGCTTAAAAAGATTAAGTATTTCTCCTCTCGCATATCTAATTGGGCTCCATTAGAGTTTCAATGCTCCTCTATCACTTCTTCCAATTACTCCTCTAAACCTCCATGCTTCCATTGTGCTTGCTCTTATTGTCATCGTGAAATCCTATTTCTCCTTTGTAGCTAGATCATTGATCATTTTGTTGATTAATGATCTTGTTTCCCAACCGAGTCTGGGAAGTATCAAAGAACTCTCACCTTCTCGTTTTTCCGAAGCACCATCAATCCACTCCAAACTCTTCAGGTCTCTCACTCCTCATTGATTTCCCTATCTGATAGGTCGTGCAAACGATATATGAAAGTGCACGAATCCTTCCGGAGCTTAATGCTTGTGATGCCAATTATATATATCTAGTTGGCAATTGAATAACAATAACTCGTATTTTGAGTCTATACATTCCAAAGGAGTGTCAATACACACACACACAAAATAATTTACAGAAGGCCTTGGCTTGAAAATAGATCATTTGGTCCTCTCGACCTTTTGGCCACTCTCGTTCTTTAAGCCTTTCTCCTACCCATCCTTCTTCTTGGATCTCTTCCTATTCCTCCTTATATGAATAATTTGTTTACAAATTATATACAAAAGGGGATTATGAAACAAAATTAGTTCAGATCCATAATTCCTTCAACAATCCCAAATCTAGCCTCTCTAGATCCACAAAATCCTCTAAAAATCCAACTAACTCATAAATCTCTATAATTCTCCAAAATACTTTCGAGATCTCTCATTTAGAGAAAAGATGGTTACAAAAATCCTCACTTTAATCAATTATATACAATTATTCTTAAAAACCTAGGAAGATACATTAAATTAGTTTCACAGATACTTAGGGAACCAACTCCCTTGGTAAATGAAAATACCCCTATCCTAGTCAAAATACCTGATCTGAAATGGGGCACTAAAGGCTTCTTGTCAAGCTTACAAGAACCTCTCCCACTCCAAAACTTATATATTCTCAAGACCTTATGATTAACCAATTGCGGAATTAAAAAGTGCTTGAAAATAGGTGTATGCTTGTGTTTGTTTTTAAATTGTTTATGTGCTTTAAGTTGATTTTCTTAAACTGATATAAAAACATATAACAGTGAAACAATGCAACATATAAGCATCACACATAACAACAATATAATATGGAGTTCACCCAAACCTCTTGGGCTACGTCTCCTTGAGCTCGAGTCAACTCAACTAGGCTCTTTGGGATTATGGCATAAATTCTTTTACAAGCTCCACGCTCAACTCCATTGGTTTAAAAATGAACCTATGGGTTTAGAATACCATCTTGTCCTGTTGGTTGTCCATACTCTGCAGACAGATCTGGGCTTCTCTGGACTAGACTCCTTCAATCAACGCTCTGAGTTGTCTTGAGCTCTAGCTTGCACCAACTCCTTCAGAATTCTCTCACTGTCTCTAGAATGATTTCTTCTATCTTCAGCACACTCTGAACACCTGCAACAGCTGGATCATTTGATCTCTTTGTTGTTATGCAACTTCCTTATAGCCCATGGCTCTTAGAAGTTTGTTTTGAGCTCTCTGGTTCTGTGGCTCCGGCTCTCTAGCTAATTGGCTCTGGCTCATCTAGCTCTGGCTCTCTTGGCTATCTGGCTCTGTCCGTCTGGCTCTACCTCCAACCTCTGGTGGCTCTACCTCTGCTCGACCCTTTGGCTCCGAAGCTCTCAAGCTTTCTGGCTCTCGGCTCTTGCAGTGAGCTTCTGGTTTCACTTTACCTCCAAGTGACTCCCAGCTTTCAGTTTTCAGCTCCCTCCGTCAGTTGTGCTCTCTTGCTTTTGAAAGGCATCCTTTGACTTTGTGGCTTCCACAGTCGTTCCTCTATCCCTTCGATCACGAGGAATCATTCTTTTTCCCGACTCTGCCTCTTCGCGCTTCAAAACACATCCCTGTTACAGAAACACTTGCCTATAGTGTGGCACAAGGAATAATGGCTGTTTCCAATGGAAAATGAACCTGCAGCCTCTTTCCGAACGAAATCCACGAAATAATGCATTTCTGGCTCGTAACGAAAATACACAGGAAAAACACTATCGGGCGCAAAAACCGGACTTCAAATAGAATGCAACCGCATCTATAAACCTATTGGGTCTGTCATTCCATCGCAAATCACAATCACATGGCGTATTGGCCAAAAAAACCCAATACACGGGAATACTTTGAAAATCTGAATTTCCGGATTTCAAATATTATGAAATCGCGTCCATAATTCCCATCGGGTCCGTGCTTTAATCGCATAACGCAATTGCAATAGGCAGGAGCCCCCTTGTATCGTTGCGATCCCAATTGTCGATTGCTGATTGCGCTATTAGTGCATCGCACATCGCATATCGCAATGTCACAACGACCCCGAGGGTCTTCCCTTTGACTATGCTGATCATCGATCCGTCGATTGCCAATATTGCACATCGCATATCGCATCAACAGGGTATATGCCTCTGCTCCTCCGATCGTCGATCATCATAATCGCTTCATCGCATTGATCGCATATCGCATATCGCTCTGCCTGGGGTCCCGATATCGGGCGAAGGCCTACCTCCGATGTGATAAGTCGGAGGTTGCAATCGGGGTTCCTTCCGCCTTTGCCTTAAGTCCTTCCCTTTGGCACATTTGTGATGTGATTTCTTCAATGAGCCTTTTAGGCCATTTTTATAAGAATTTGCCTCATTTTCTGAGGACAATGGCAATCTTCTTTCTGCGATAACCTCTTCATTCGAAGTCCATTTTAGGCCATTCAAATTGCAGTAGATTTAGAATGATGAGATCTATGCAATGGGACTATTTCCAAGAGCAGCACTTGACTTTCATTTTCCTCTGTGAGGAACATTTTTAGACTTAAAAGTCTATTCTAGATCCATTTTGGATCACACCTTCCCACTAAAAGAATTTTTGGTCTCCAAAAGACTGACATACTGATCTGAACAGTAAATGTGAGTAACAACACCCACTTCTTTCAACCTCCATACACTTGCCTTGCATAGTGTCTCTGAACCAAAGCCTTTGACCACTTTCCTTCCTAGATGTGCTGGTCCTCTTAGGAAGAATTGTTTTCCTCCTTAACTTCCTGTAGAACTCTTGCTGAGAAGGTCACAGAAGGTAGTTTGAACTTATTTGCCTTGATCATTGATCCAAGGTGGCTCAAACCAATGTGAAGTTACATCTGCTTCACAAAATTTTTATTTGTACCTATTTGACGTACTGCCAACAACAATTGTTAACAACAACAGGATTACAGACAACAACTGGATGGCCTAAACTCCTGCTTCAACAAAGAAACAAATTTCACATCCTGTGAACACCTCCATGTCTTTACATCTGCATTTACAAATGATGGACTAGATAACAAGCCCGATATTACATGCATGTTTAAAACAAAGCAATCAACCCTTCAAGTTAATCACACATGCATGTTTAAATACAAGGAAATCATCAACATCCCTGTGTTCATGCATATCATGCTTATGCATGCATTTCATCCTTCAATTTTTGCTTAAGCACATTGTACTTTTGAAGCTGAAATGAACATAATGTTGCAGCAACAAAGTGAGTCTCCTACTCAAATTTTTCCATTCACCTTCTTGGTAACACCCTGCAACTTTAATTCCATTAACGAAGAAATGAAAATAGATGTGACTTGATATAATGCATCTTCAAAAGACATGCAACCTTAATTGGATAAGAACTCTAACCATTTCTTACCAATCCATTTCAAAGGTGCTTCGCTTGTTTGCACATCAGCATCAACATGTGAATCATCCTGAAACACATCATTCATGGAAACTTTCTTTCCATTCATGCCATTCTCTCTTTCCAACTTCTTCAGCTTTTGTGGAAGCATTATTGGATTCAGAGTCCAACATTTTGCAGCAACATGTACTTGCTTATTGCAGTAAGTGCAACACATGTGCACCTTCTTGACAACATGATTTGCCTCGTCCAGTGGACCTTTGGCTTCTTGCTTCCTTTCCTTCAAAAGTTTCTTGTATGTGGCCATTCTCTTCCAACATCTAGAAACATTATGGTTATCCAAACCACAAAAGGAACATGCAATTCTTTTCCCATACTTATATGGAAATTTATCATGCTGAACATAATCAAAAGGAATATGATTAGAACCAGATTTATACCTTTCTCTTTCACCTTTATTGCCTTCATGAAGAGGTGAATTGAATGAAGAAGTGGCTCCCCTTGGAACATCATCAATCTCTTCAAGACTTTCAGAGTTTCCACAACTCTTTGGTTCAAGTATATGCTGATGCACACCTTCTTAATGCAAATGATGTTTCAAGCTATTGCATTCTCCATGAATACAATCTTTACACTCTTGAGGTAGAAGACCTGAAATGAAACTCCTTGGAACTGTTTCAATGGCCTTCATGGCAGCTTTGGAACTTTCTCCATAAGCTTGTCCATAGCCAAGACCAAAATACTTAGGCTTTCCTCAACCATTATTGGCTCAACAATACCCTGTGAATGTTTACCCAAGCCTTTTCCTTCATATCCCATCTTGGACATTAACTTGCAACCTGTGCCTCTGGTATCTTTTTCAAAAGAACCAATATAAGCATTCTTAGAAGAATTTGAAGACAAACAGGAATTGCTTACCTCTTCTTCAAACTGATACTTGACTAAGGCTTCTTTGGCAACAAAGAGTTGTGTCTCCAACTCATCCATCCTTTTCAGGTTCATATTTGCAATACGAAGTTTCCTCTCTATTTCTTGCAATTTGTCAGAAAGCAACTGCTTTTCTTCCTCCACGGAATTCATCTGCTCTCTAAGTATGTTGCTCTTCCTTCCATCCTCATACATTTCACTTACCTTGTCCATCATGATGAACCATTCTTGTTTCATGTCTTCATCAAAGAATCTTGTGAAGGAAGAAGATTTTGAGGACTCACTTGTAGAAGTTGTCATTATGCCAATGAACAAAAGAATTTCAAACAAAACTAACAAAGAGCTTTATTCAAGCAACCTTTTGCAACAAACCTCTTATGCTTCAAGGATTGCCTTGAGGTCCTTTGGGATAAGAAGAATGCCTTTAGCCCTTCTTCCTTATTGTCCTCTCATGGACTTAGCTATCAGTAGCTTTCCCTTCACCTCTGCAAACGCATACAATAGTCAGTCTACAAACAAGCATACAATCAATCAGACAATCAATCCAACACCTTTCAGACAAGCAATATTTTGCTCTGTCAATCAACATTCTGATCTGATACCACTTGCTGCATGATGCAACCTGCTCTGGTATAACTTAGCTTTGATATTACCTTCTTTGAAGGTGGGGTTAACCAACCTTAGGCTCTAATACCACCTGATCTGAAATGGGGCACTAAAGGCTTCTTGTCAAGCTTACAAGAACCTCTCCCACTCCAAAGCTTATATATTCTCAAGACCTTATGATTAACCAATTGTGGAATTAAAAAGTGCTTGAAAATAGGTGTATGCTTGTGTTTGTCTTTAAACTGTTTATGTGCTTTAAGTTGATTTGCTTAAACTGATATAAAAACATATAACAGTGAAACAATGCAGCAAATAAGCATCACACATAATAACAATATAATATGGAGTTCACCTAAACCTCTTGGGCTACGTCTCCTTGAGCTCTAGTCAACTCAACTAGGCTATATGGGATTATGGCATAAATTCTTTTACAAGCTCCATGCTCAACTCCATTGATTTACAACTGAATCTATGGGTTTAGAATACCATCTTGTCCTACTGGCTATCCATACTCTATAGACAGATCTAGGCTTCTCTGGACTAGACTCCTTCAATCAATGCTCTGAGCTATCTTGAGCTCTAGCTTGCACCAACTCCCTCAGAATTCTCTCATTGTCTCTAGAATACCTTCTTCTATCTTCAACACACTTTGAACACCAGCAACAACTGGATCATTTGATCTCTTTGCTGTTCTACAACTTCCTTACAGCCCATGGCTCTTAGAAGTTTGTTTTGAGCTCTCTGGCTCTGCAACTTTGGCTCTCTAGCTAACTGGCTCTAGCTCTCAATTCTCTGGCTCATCTGGCTCTGGCTCCCTTAGCTGTCTGGCTCTGCCTCTGCTCGACCCTCTGGCTCCAAAGCTCTCAATCTTTCTAACTCTCGGCTCTTGCAGTGAGCTTTTGGTTTCAGTTTACCTCCAAGCAACTCCCAGCTTTCAGTTTTCAGCTCCCTCTGTCAATTGTGCTCTCTGGCTTTTGAAAGGAATCCTTTGAATCTGCGGCTTCCACAGTCGTTCCTCTATCCCTTCGATCATGAGGAATTATTCTTTTTCCCGTCTATGCCTCTTTGCACTTCAAAATGCATCCCTGTTATAGAAACACCCTCCTACAACGTGGCACAAGGAATGATGGTTGTTTCCAATGGAAAATGAACCGACGGCCTCTTTCCAAACGAAATCCATGAAATAATGCATTTCTGGCTCGTAACAGAAATACACAACAAAAACACTATTGGGCGCAAAAACTGGACTTCAAATAGAGTGCAACGACATCTATAAACCTATCAGGTCCACCATTCCATCGCAAATCGCAATCGAATGGCGTATTGGCCAAAAAAACCCAATACACGGGAATACATTGAAAATCTGAATTTTTGGATTTCAAATATTATGAAATTGCCTCCATAATTCCCATCGAGTCTATACTCTGATCACATATCGCAATCGCAACAGGCAGGGGCCCCTTTGTATCGCTGCGATCCTGATTGCCGATCACGCTATCGGCACATCGCATATCACAATGTTGCAATGGCCCCGGGGGTCTTCCCTTTGACTATGACGATCGTCGATATCGCACATCACATATCGCATTGGTGGGGTCTATGCCTTTGCTCCTTCGATCGCCGATCATCGCAATCACTTCATCACATTGATTGCATATCGCATATCGCTCTGCCTGGGGTCCCGATATCGGGCAAAGGCCTACCTCTGATGCGATAAGTCGAAGGTCGCAATCTGGGTTCCTTCCGCCTTTGCCTTAAGTCCTTCCCTCTGGCACATTTGCCATGTGATTTCTTCAATGAGCCTTTTAGGCCATTTTTATAAGAATTTGCCTCCTTTTCAAAGGACAATGGCAATCTTCTTTCTGCGATAACTTCTTCATCCGAAGTCCATTTTAGCCCATTCAAATTGCAGTAGATTCAGAATGACGAGATTTATGCAATGTGACTATTTCCAAGAGCAGCCCTTGACTTTCATTTTCCTCTGTGAGGAACATTTTTAGACTTAGAAGTCTATTCTACATCCATTTTGGATCAGGACCATTGCTTCCTAAGGGGGGAGGACTGATCCAAGTGGATATTGGTGCCCACCTACCTATTCCACTTGGACCCCCAACATTGTTTTCGTTTAGTTTCTTTAATTCTAGCCTGAGTTTCAAATTCTGGAATTTTTTTGAGACATGAAATTCCGAAGTTGTTTTGAGGACCTAAACAATGTTTTTTTGGAAAATGTGTCAATCCTTAGATAGATCTTTCTAACAAGGTATCATGCATGTCAAACGAAGATCATATGCCCAAATTACGACCTTCGGAAATTGGCATCCCAACTAATCCCAACGGGGCCCAAAAACTTTTGCCACTTGGTCACTTCTAGAGTTTCTTTAGTCACCATTGGTTACAATTTAAGAATAACATCATTGTTTATAAAGCTTTTAACTTTCCAATCTAACAAAGTGACTCGAAACCAGAGATCGGTTTCTAAGAACCAATGAAATAGGCAAGGACAAGCGGTAGAATTTTAACTAAATCCTTGATGTGAAGTCACCGGTTCAATTCCTCGCCTTGTTCAAGGACACGATGAAGATAAAGTCCCACCAATCTTAAAAAACAAAAAAAAAAAAAAACACTTGTTCATATGACATTTTATATGTAACATCCCATAAATTAAGCATAAAAAATATAACAACCAAGCTATTAACATATGCAATAAAAATTTAAACAGTGATGTGTACTTGAGGAGTGAAGATTTCTTACTGAGGTTTATGAAGTTTTGACGTGTTTGCGATGATCCAAAAACGCTACCCACAACAAGGTTTTTGGGGACAACTCTCCACCCAAATGTAGGCTTAGTTGCTCAGTATATTTCAATAGCTAGCCACCCCCGAGCCCTCAACCAACTTACTATTACTAATTATCTATTCACTCCATCATCTCATTCCTTAAGAATGAGTGAATGAATGCTTGCCTCTTCTTCCCCCTTCTCCACGATTAAATAGAACAAATGGCTCTAAAAAGTATAAGGGGTTGGAAAGGGATTTGCATGTACACCATCCATATGTCCATGCCAACTTTTGTTTTTGTAAGTTTTGGCAGGACTACATCTTCATCATGTCCAATATATCACCCCAATCAAGGCGAGGAATTGAACCGATGATTTCACATCAAGGAGTGCCTTAATAGAGAACTTGATCACCATCTATGCAAGACCTCGTGGACGTGTCCATGCCAGCTTTTATTTATTTATTTATTATTAAATTTTCTTTGTTATTTGTTATTTTATCTTTTCTTCGTTATTTGTTATTTTATTTATTTATTCATATATTTTCTCTTCGTTAATTGTTAGTTTATCTATTCTTCGTTTATTGTTGTTCTATTTATATTAATATTTTTTTACTTACTTTTATTATTATTATTAGTAGTAGTAGTATTAGTAGTAGTAGTAGTATATATTACAATTAGTGGAAAGATCCCAATAGCTAATGATGACCTATTAGTATATCTAGGGTTACTAGTGTGATTGTTCCACTTCATCAATGGTTTAGTTGACCCATTTCTTAATCATTTTTTGTTATTGGCCCATTGTTGACTCGATCTTTATTTTGGTTACAAATAATTTTCCTCATTGGCATAAAACACCTTTATTATAATAAACCTAAAATAAACTTTAAATCTCTTTGCACACTAGCTTAGCACTTAGCTTGGCATTTATCTATAGTCAAGTTTATCTATTATGCAAGCAATGTGCACAAGACTTGTGTTCCAAGCTTTCATTTGAATCTTCTATTATAGATAAGTCTAAGTACTTCATGCATACTAGAAAAGTACGGAAGGACTTATCATGCCTAGTGGTATCCCCCACAAATAACTTATTTATGTTTCTTGAAAATAATATATGAAAAACTTGAAAATAGTAGGAGACTGAGTGGTGGTATTGAATTGTTGCATTGGTATTCCTAAAGAATGATTTTCAAGGAAGGCAACAAAGGTAATAGTAAGAGTTGTAGAAGCACAAGAAGGAAAACAATGAGGGATTTGACTTAAAAATAATCTTTAGAAGGGGTTTTTCTTGGACCCTTCTTCTTTATATCAATGTTAATTAAATATGTGGTTCCTGGATGGTTATGAAATTTATGGTAGTCATTAGAGTGACCCCAATAGCTAATGATGTCTCGTTAGTATTGCCAGGGTTATTAACATCATTGTTTGACATCAACATGGGCTTAGTTGACCCATGTCATAGTCATATCTAGTTGTTGGCCCATTATTAAATCAATATTTATTTTGATTACAAATAATTTTCATCATTAGCATAAACACCTTTACTACAATAAACCTAAGATGCAATTCAAAGCTCTTTGCACACTAATTTACCACTTATCTAAAATTAAATAGGGGCCCACATGTCCCTATGCCTAATTGTTGGGTAATTTAATTGTCTTTAAATTACTTCATTAATTGTCTTCGTGTACTTATGAGATGTATGTGCACAATATATGCTAGGAATTCTATCTTGAAATGGAATTGATCTAAGTGTGGATAAATATTAAACAAAATTAAAGAGTATCACACACATGTTCTTTCCATTAAAGCTACATCCAAATCAAATGCCAAATTGAATTGAAAATCAATCTAGACCTTAAAACCTCAACTTATTCTAACTGCGAAATTGAAAGTCTAAATCTAATTGCAAAATTGGAAGTCTATCCTTAATTGTAGAATGGAAAAGATTAATGCTAAATTGCAGAAAAGAAATTGTAATACTACTTTGCAGAAAAGGAAATTATCTCTAATTGCAGAAAAAGGAAACTTAACTCTAATTGCAGAAAGGAATGTGTTAATGTAAATGTTTTCAGAAGCAAAATCAAATGAGAAGTTGTAGCTTCCAATGATTATTGATGTGTGTATATTACTCTAAAAATACATTTATTCATTTTCCACAAAGTTAATTGAGTAATGAAACTAAATTGCTAGAAAGAAATGCATATGAAAATCAAATCCTTTTGGTATTTCTCTTTTATGAGCACTCTGGAATCAAAACGACGAATGATTATGTAATATTCCTAGTAGAAATTTTACAATGATAACAAAGACATGCATAAATAAATAACACAGAAAATTTCAGAAATGCATACAAATAAACTAGAAATTTCTACAAATCCCCTAACTGGCCAAATTTTATTAATAATAAATGTTGTGGTACAAATTAGTTGGAGAAATTGCACATGGGCTTGCACAAGGCATGCTACAAGCACCAGGTGAGGAGTATGAGAAAGCAAAACGACTGCAATAATCAACACCTCCAAAAAATTGTGTTGTTGCTCGAAAACTACACTGCTGACTAACTTCTCCCACTGATTTTCCCACTCTAGAGTGCCCAAAAAAATCTATAAAACTAGGAGAATGCTCCTTGCCCAAAACCCAGAAAAACCCAGAAAGGGTTTCCCTTAGTTCCAACTTTCGATATTTGACCCTTCATAGCTTGGTCCTTTGCCAAATTCAAATTATGTTACTGTGGCTACTCCTATCAATCTCTTCTCTCCAAACTATAGCAATCTTCCTCAAATTACCCTCCCAATGATTTTCCAGCACCCCAACTCCAAACTCCCCCGGATGATGTTGCCCCAAAAGAGTCTCACTCCAATGACTTCGCAGTCATGGAGGAGATGATGCAGTCCTGTGTATGATAAAGTAAGAGCTACATGTAGGTTGGTCCTCTTGGTTGTAGCTTCCCTCCACACTCATGAAAATGATCATAGAACACTCTTGTAGCTTCTTCGATCAAATCCCCAACAACCCAGCTCCACAAACAACCAATGAATCCTCCCTCTGTGTAGTGGTGGCTCCCAGATTACGTGCTTTAGTCCATAAATGCATGGGACTTGTAGTTGATGCCTCTTCTAGTCTCAGTGATGAAGAAAATCCTTCCTAGGGTGGCACTCGAAGTTCACCGAAGAAAGGTTGAGCTTCTATCCTTGAGAAGCTCTTGTGTTAAACAACATAATATTGGCTTAGTTGAACAACTAAGGCAAATTTGATTTTCAAATAGACAAAAGACCCCTATTTCTCCCTCATTCCTTCCTTTTATAATTGTTGGCCATGCATTCGTTGTGGGTCCCTCCACCAATTTGATTTGCCTCAAGGAATTTGAATTCTTTCTTCCGCAAGTGTGTACTTTATGTGGGCCCCATATTCCACTATCAATTTAATCTTTCATTTTCTCTAATGTGGGTGGCCTCCATCTCTCCAAAAATTAAGTGGGGACTCCCTCACCCACTTTTCCTAAGTTTACATGCCAAAATATTTCCCAACACCCAATTGAAAAATATAAAAACATCTTAGCAAAATTAATTTAATTGGGGACATTACAGTCCTCCCCACCAACAATTGCTTGTCCTCAAGCAATGCCTGAACAAGCATCCTCTCGATCAACTAACCCCAACAGTCTCTGCACACAATATCAGGGTCCCAAATGTACCACTCAGCAATCACTGATCTCTAACTCGTCCTGCCAGGATCCCAAGCCATCCTAATCAGCATGAGGCATCCCTTGCTCCACTCATTGTCCAACTCAGCATATGCACCATAAGTCCCCTACATACCACCACTAGGTAGAGCATCATGGTAGAATAAAATCCTGATCATCTCCTCATGAAACTGCTCTACCGAATAGTCTCTCTCGTTCACTTCAGGAGTAGACCCCTGAAGACACAATCCAATCCTTGTGGGATGGAATCCTCGCCTCCCTACGCTTCCCCTGATCTCCTCCTGTTAATCACCCTGCCACACTGGTGAAGTCTACCACACCACCAACAAGTCACTAAAAGCCAATGGAAGATATGGATGACCTTCCCCTATAGAAACCCGCTCACCTGCATGAGTAGTTGAACTGCTAATCCATGTTAGGAAAAAATCCCAATCTAGTCCAAAAGAGGTGCCACCATGATGTCGTTTCGCCACTCTTATCATGACGGTTTGCCCGTCACGTGCAAGTTGTATCCCCCTCTCCTAGGACCTGAAGGAAGAATATCTATGGAGTCCTAATGCATCTGGCCCAAGAATCCCAATGATGTCATGACCTACCCATCCAACACTCACTCTAATTTGTAGTAGTAACAAGGAAAACCAATCTTGCCATGTGACAAAGGCCTCAACGCTACCCCACATGTCAAACCAAGTGGGAGTTGGGTCATCCTCTGTCTTGCTCGTGCTCATCATGAAATAAAGTGTCCAATCAACCAGCTAGATCCCTGGATCCCACAGCCAAAATGGCTGTGACATAGTCCTGACAGCTGCTGGCCCCAACCCGTACCACATCTCAAGCCCCTGCATGCAATTGATATATGACCTTCTTACATCATGAACCAATCTGGTGCATACGAACCTACCCTACACCGGCCATACCACGCAATGGGATCTATCATCATGCCTCCTGAAAGTGCTCCCTAACACTTCTTGGAGTCTAAACATCCACCTGCATGTAAGGTCCACAAACTGTTGTGGATGCTCCTAAGATGCCTCAGAATGTCTCACCCAAATGGGTTCATGCCTCTCTCTAAGTGTGGGCTCAAGTACGGTGCAAGTGTTACCTCTACAGAAGATTGGACTACCCCCAAGCCTGCATCCACCAACCCGCGCCTTGCCCATATGCCACAGTTGGAAAGCATCTCTCCTGATGCACCGTGCCTCGTCCAGTTGTCTCAAATGAACCTCCTGGGTTCTGTTGCTCACAATGAGAGCATCAAGGAACGATATCAAAGTCCCTGACATCAGTGTGCAATGATGGTGAGTGATAAAGGGAAGCTAACGGTTGACCTTATGATCATCTCGCTCTCCAAATTTGAGTGTGCCAAACCCAATGGATTTCCTAATGCCCTCGTTAGGAGACCTCTCTAGTGAAAACAACTCAATAAAATATTGTGCATCATCGTGCTCTGCAACACACAAATACACACCCCAAGACTCCACTACATAGCCCTGAACTCCGTGGCACAACTTCATGCACCACTGGATATCAACGCTCAGTGCCATGCCACCATGTACCCTAGGCCATCCCATATGTTCCCATGCATTTGCCACTCTGCTAGTACACCCACCACGATGTGATCTACAACTTCTCATCTTCCCAGGTACACCTATGTGGCTCAACTCCTCACATGCAATCGAGACTAATGCTACCATGTCGAACCTTAGTGGCTCTAGTGCCCAATACATCAATGAGAAAGCATTGTCTCCATATGATGCCCTATCCAATGGCCTGATGATGCCACCTCCTCCTACCAACTCCTGCCAAAGTAGTCTAACCATCCTATGATCCCATGTCAACCCAACATGCCATGACAACTCATGAAATTTGCTTACTCCTCTGCGAATCCATCCTGTCACTTGCGTTGTTAGGAATCCTGAAGGGGATATGAAAAGGTGTGTGCACCCAACCACCGAGTCCATCACGTAGCTGCTACCATGACCTACCGACTCCGCGATGTGATGGAGAATCCCACCTGGATCCCAACAATAGTTTGACCCTCGATCTCCTCTGGTAATCGACAGCCTCCACTGAGTTATGGCCATTGATGCGTCTAGCCCCCTAGCCAGATCCACTAGATACCAACTCAATATCTCTCGCCATCCAACCCCAAGGGAAGGATCAAGAGCATAAACTCCCGTACATGGAACTAACCTTCCATCCTGCCAAGGATGCACCCTGCGCAACTCATGTCGCCTCATCTCACCATCCTGGTCAACACATAAAATATGTCAAGGTGACTCTGCCTCTCCCTCTCCAACGTGCAGTGGTAACCTGCTAGTGCTACTAGCCTATAACATCTGAGTAGGGTTGCCCCATCGCTCTAATGTGCACTCCAACTAAGTCATTAGGGAACCCAACCGTTCCCCAACACGAGTCAGTTTGTCTGTTGACTCAGCAAAAACCGCTCTCATGCCCTCCAACTCCTCTGTTATAGAATGGCCTCTCGCACTGTCGTGGCTTTCTTTCTCAATGCTAGAAGGCTAGCCCGGAACTGATGAAATTATGGGGGGCGGCTATCCTCTGTAAAATTGGTCACTGCTCTTGACCCCTTCGTCTCTTCTGGTACCTCCTCAGTGACAAGTATGCCTCCAGGCACCTCATCAACCTATTGTGGGCGACCATCATCTAGAAACTGGGTCATAGCACTGGGTACCTCATCATTGTTGACATCTCAACAATAGATGGCCCTCGAAGTGTATTCTCTACTCCCTCAACCGAGGTGTCAGCTGGAACTGCCAAACAAGCCTCCAAGAATGGTGACTCTTGTGCTACACCGGGTATATCGATGTGTCCCTCACCATCTTGCGTGTCCTCCTACTCAACCTCCTCCTCGAGCTTCTGACATCTAAAGCCCGGTATCCACCAGTAGAAATGCCTCTTGGTCTCATCCTCTAGCTTTCCTCGTCCTATTCACTCCCTTTGAGGGGGTTTGGTGTCCTTTTGGTCAAATCTCTCCATGAGCCTTTGTGTGAACTCTTTGTAGGATGTGATACGTACATGACCCAAAGGGATCATCCCTCGGTACCACCATTCCATAGCATCTCCATCCAAGTGCAAAGTGGCATGTCTAATAGCGTCTGCCTCCCTCATGGGGTTTAGCCAGAAATATGTGTCCAATTCTTGTACCCATTTTCTGAAAGAACTCCTAGATGAACCATCAAAGTGGGTAAGGGTAATTTTTCCCTCAATGATACTCACTCTCCCTTGAGCCATGGGTTTGTTTATAATTCACTCATCACAATGCATACATTCCCAAATCTTCATGGTATTGTTGGATACTCCACAGCTGACCAAGATCATGCTCTGATACCACGGTAATATTCCTAGTCAAAATTTTACAATGATAACAAAGACATGCACAAATAAATAACACAAAATTTCAAAAATGCATACACATAAACCAGAAATTTCAGCAAATCCCCAAACTGGCCAAATTTGATTAATAAAATCTATTGTGGTACAAATTAGTTGGATAAATTACACCTAGGCTTGCACAAGGCAAGTTACAAGCACAAGGTGATGAGTAGGAGAAAGCCAAACGGCTACAATAAACAACACCTCCAGAAAACTATGTTGTTGTTCCAAAACTATAATGTTGCTTGACTTCGCCCCCTGATTTTCCCACTCTAGAGTGCCCAGAAAATTATATAACATTAGGAGAACTCTTTGCCCAAAACCCAGAAAGGGTTTCCCTTAGTTCCAACTTTCGAAATTTGACCCTTCACAGCTTGGCCCTCCACCAAATTCGAATTTTGTTACTGTGGCTACTCCTATCAATCTCTTCTCTCCAAACTCTAGCAATCCTCCTCAAATTACCCTCCCAATGATTTCCCAGCACCCCAGCTCCAAACTCCCCCGGATGATGCTGCCCCAAAAGAGTCTCACTCTAATGACTACGCAACCATGGAGGAGATGATGCAGTCTTGTGTATGATAAAGTGATAGTTGCGTGCAAGTTGGTCCTCTTGGATGTAGCTGCCCTCCACACTCATTAAAATGAACAAAGAGCACTCTTGTAACTTCTTTGGTCAATTCCCCAACAACACAGCTCCACAAACAACTAGTGGATCCTCCCTCTGTACAGTGGTGGCTCCCAGAATGTGTGCTCTACTCCAGAAATGCATGGGACTTGTAGTTGATGCCTCTTCTAATCTCAGTGATGAAGGAAGTCCTTCCTAGGGTGGCACTCCAAGTCCACCAAAGAGAGGTTGAGCTTCTCTCCTTGGGAAGCTCTTGTGCTAAACAACACAATATTGGCTCACCTAAACAACTAAGGCAAATTCGATTTTCAAATAGACAAAAGACCCCTATTGCTCCCTCATTCCTTCCTTTTATAATTGTTGGCGATGCATTCCTTGTGGGTCCTTCCACCAATTCGATTTGCCTCAAGGAATTCAAATTCTTTCTTCCCCAAGTGTGTACTTTATGTAGGCCCCATATTCCACTATCAATTTAATCTTTCATTTTCTCTAATGTGGGTGGCCTCCATCTCTCCAAAAATTAAGTGGGGACTCCCTCCACCCACTTTTCCTAAGTTTACATGCCAAAATATTTCCCAACACCCAATTGCAAAATAGAAATTCATCTTAGCAAAATTAATTTAATTAGGGACATTACTGATTAAAATCACACAATTGAGATGTAATTATTTTAATTGACAGAAAGAAAATTGTATGAAATTGTGAACTAAATGCAAAAACTATCTATCAATGTAATAAAAAAGAAACTAACTATCCTTACAACTCTCCAAGGGGCCCTCCCGTGAGCGCAAGTTTGTCACTGGTCAAATGTTTGCTCAACCACGCATTGAAAATAGAGGATTATATTAATTCAAAACAGAATTTCACAATACTGGAAATAAACCATAATGTACTTAACTTATGCACTGAAATTTTTGGTTTCGTCTTATGGATTTTATACAACTTTTCATAAACTAAATTAAGAGTCGTATGCCGAGAGGAAATGAAATTGTTATGCCATCTAATAAGTAAATGTAAATTGCAAATTTATCTCCTCATGATTTGCTACTGCGAGATCAAATCATGAGGGATTCTTCTCCAGTCATGTCATCGTGATCTAACAAGACTCCTGCACGCTTGCCTGATCTTTTCGTGATCTCCTTCCGCACTTTGCTTAACCCTTGCACTGTCATAACCAGAGTTTGGCTTTGGGTTTGACTCTTAGATCTCCCGATCTCTATAGCCTACCAAGTCATGCCAATAGGTGGTCGTCCATGTGGTAAGCATTTGTCATCTCCATATACCTTTCATCCTTTTATATATGTATTGCAACCTTTCTAATCATGGAAATGGATGTGAAATTCAGCGTTAGTTTTGGGATGATCAAGATTTTGTAATTGTAGTAGATATGTTTTCATTATAACTCATAAAGAAACATAGATTCTAATACATGGATGATTAATACCTTTCTATAAGCTTAAATAAGTCTGAGGTGACCTTGATTAGGTTGAGACTATTGCAAAATGGTGACAAAAAGATAAAGGAGATGGAAAAAGATAGTAAAAAAGGAAACAATTTCAAACTTCAACAATAATCCCACACCTCTTAACTCATAAGTATCTTAATTTATGTTTGAGAAAACAACTTTGAGATAAATATTTTGGAAACTTTAAATGATTAAAGAGCAAGTCACAAGGAAATGAAAAATTGGTTTTTCTGTATAAATTGATTAGATTTTAAATTATTAAAGGAAGGTTTGTAACCTGGAATTCTTAAGTGTAGTTAAAACATGTCAAAGTGACTATAAGTTTGTACCCCCTCAATTAGTGTTAGATGTCCAATTAAACAAAATTTGGAGGCTCAAATCTAAATAGATGGCTTGCCTCTTTTCACATCAAACTGAAAGAAGTTTCTTTGTTGATTCCTAGAAGACCTTCATTATTAGGGCCTTTCTTCTTGGTTATTGATTGATTCACCCTGATATCATGGAACCAAAATCCCCCCTTATGGCCACCCAAGAGAATTGAACATTTGTTATGGTTTTGTTGCTATTGAGAAGGGTCTTAAAATTCTATGGTTAGTTCCTCCTTGCCCCTGTCACAAGGGAAGTCATATCTTTAGGTGACATATCACCCTCAAGTGTTAATATTCAAGTAGTTTAGAAGCTCATTGACATTGAAGTCTTACTTTTGACATAGAAGAAAAAATGACTCCATATTCAATTAGGATCAATATGTTAAAAAAATTTGCAGGAAAATAATAGATTAATTTGCATAAATCTTATATGTTAATCATTGTCTGTGTCTAAAAGGTGGAACTAGTCAGTCAAGTTTCTTACTCCAACCTAGTTTAGACAGTCCTAATTCTCTAACGAAAATCCAAAGGAATCATGTTATCCACACTATTCAAGACCAGGAGCAGTGTCATAGTAGTTAATTATACATCCTTCCTCTAAAATCCTTGAATGATAAATTTCCCATCCATTCCCTATATTCAAAAGAACAAAAAACTATTTAAAAATGTTAATAAGAGTAATAATAATTTAGATCTTAGCTAATATATTTTGATTATGTTAATAATAATCATGGACCTACCAGCATTCTCCCCTTTATTGTGGGTAAGTAATCAAGTAATTGGGGATAATGAAAGGATAAGGCAATTATGATGGGCCATGATCAAGAGATTCACCCACCTAGCATCCAACCCATGAGGGAATGCATGCAAGTTGTATGTTGAATGAAATGGTTTTGAGAGAGTTCAACAATTTGAATTTGGATAATCACTCCACCTCCATTAATCGCCATGCACGCCAATGATCCAGGATCGTAACATTGAGGGCAAG
Organism: Pinus taeda; assembly: GCA_000404065.3. Lineage (NCBI taxonomy): Eukaryota > Viridiplantae > Streptophyta > Pinopsida > Pinales > Pinaceae > Pinus > Pinus taeda. The sequence goes on from APFE031039309.1 coordinate 111,911, forward strand.
GAGTGGTATATCCAATAGGCTTTCCGGGCATCTACAGGAAATACATGCAAGTAATCTTAGGGTATATCAACATTATTACACTCGTTGCTTATGGTTTTCCTAGATTATCGAGACATTATTGTTTTTAAATGATAGAGACTTACATTTTTCTAAGTTTATTGGTGTTAGCTCGAACGACACAAGGAAAAATTATAGGGGAGAAACTCGAAAGAGTTCCACCATCTTCAGTCTAATCCATAACATTGGGACTCACTGTGGGTACACTTGTTAGAAATTCTGACAATAGGGAAGAATCTTGATGAGATCAAGTCTTTGTCTTGTTATTGTGTTTCTTCTTTGAGTATTTGTGATACTGCTCTTTTGTTTTGGTCGTATACACAAGTTTTTGTTAGCTTGTTTGGTTTCTCGTTGGTATATCTAGAAGTTAATATGAATTTCAAGGCCTCCATATTTAGTCTCGTAAGTTTGCATAGGGAGTTGTTCCTTAAGGGATTTGTGGCTCATTTATTTTACCAAGATCTCTCTATGTGGTATGTTTTTTTTAGGAATCTTAATGTGATCTCGATTTTGTCTCTTCTATGTTTGAATTGTATTTTCTCATGAGCCATCTTAGACTTTTCCTTAATAGTTTGGTGGCCCACCTTTATTACAAGAGTCAGTCCCTTTATGGAATTCCCTTACATCTTCTATTTAGTGATCCCCTTATGGGTCACATCCTCCATCATGCCACAGGTCTTGGGCTCCAACAACAAGGGGGGAAAGATCTTCTAGGCTCCTCTCAACATGTAGAGCTCAACAAGGAGTAGAACACTCTATTGCTATGTATGTTCAAATCACCCCTCTGAGGGTCAGAAGAGAAACCTATGGCGTAAAAAGGGAAACACAAGTTGAGAGGAGATTTGTTGCAGATGCAGAGGTACTTGCGAAGTTTGCTAATCGGATTCTAGACACAATAAGCAACAGAACTTGCCAAACTAACTACATGTAGATGATCAACATTTACTGGTACTTAGAGACCATTATGGGAAAGTATTGGTTGAATAATCAAAATCTCAATAAGAAATTTTGTTAAGCATCGATGAAGTTCTCCTACACCTAAAACAATTGGACGTTTTGACAAAATAACTAGTAGATTTGGACTTCAGGAACACAGGACATTGGTCCTCCTAAAACCATTCATGTTGACTCATACTCCAAGTAAATGTTGGTTTTATTATGTTTTACTTTGTTTAGTTTTAGCATTCTCTGTTCCACCATAGGAAAGAAGGGACATCAATATCTTCACTGTTTTTCAAACATTTCCAATTTTTTTTTTTTAGCCAATTTTGTGACTTTATACAAATAATTTATAGCTATCGAATTTATGTTTATGTGTTATTGGTCTAGTTTCCCTAATGACAAACCATTCAGCAAAAAAAATCAAGTATTTTTTGTTGTAATATAATTCAAAATATCACCTAACTTAAACACAATAGTAATAGTAATAATTACTGAGTGCCTCTTTTGGAATAGGGTTTCTAGAATATTAATTTAATTATCATCCATAATTATCAGGTGGATGGTAGAGATTTAACCTACACGGACTATTTTATAATATTTTTAATAGTGGACACTGATCAAAAGTTGAGGTTTATCTCAAAAATAGTTATGATTTTTTTACCATATTAATTAAATTAAGTAATTAAGAAAAATAGCATTTGAACAAGTATCATATGAAATGAGTTATGAATTTTTGGGCACATGCCAATAGGCATGTCTGTTTTGGAATAAAGTTTCTAGAATTTTAATTTAATTATCAATAATTATTAGGTGGATGATAAGGATTTAACCTCTTCTAGAATATTCTTAGAATTATTTATAAATCAAAGATTGAGATTTATCTCCAAATAGTTATGCAGATATTGCCCTTTTAATTGAAGTGATTGATTAAAAAAAAATGTCATATGAAGTGAGTTATGGTTTTGTGGGCATGTGATATTGTTAAAAAATGATATTGGCCCATGATATTGTAACAAAGCCTATTTACAAACTAAAAATATTCATGGTAAATTGGGGATAAATATCCATGTTAAATAATCGTGTTTCATGTTTTTTTAAATGAATATATGTTTAACTTACATATTAAGTGTGATTTTAAGTGCAACTTTTTGAAAAATTTTCTGGTTTATTTTCCAATCTAATTTGTCTAGAATCCTACAAGGATTCATTGAAATCACAAGTTTGATGGGTGAACTCTACACAATAGAAGTGCCCCATGGGTTTTTAAGGGTGCTTAACACAGTTTAAACTCCAAAAAGTTGCACTTAAAGAGAACTTTTTATAGTTTATAATAATTTAAAATAAATTTATAGATTATTTATTTTTTATGTTTTTTAGTCCCTGCATGACCACTATTAGTTTAGCATTGACCAATGCAACTTATAATGTTTAACTTTGAAAATCAAATAGTTATTATTTTTCAAACATTTGATTGAATCATAAACTTGAAGGTTTTATTGTAGCCTTTGCCCCATGTGCATAATTGCCTCAAATTTTTCTTCCATAATGCCATAATTTTTGGATGTAGTTTCAATATTTATGCCATGAATGTTATATATTTGTGGAGTAAATTTTTATTGTTAAGCTTTAGGAAAATGAACAAAAATTAAAATCTTTGAAAATAACTCATACTCACATAAATAACATATTTACCATCAGTTATTACCCACCATAATTTAAGCAAGTATTTTCATAAAAAAATGGATAGGAACAAGATGTAAATAAATATACTTACTAGGAGTTACTGCATTGCACGCCATTGTTTATGTATTCTTTAACACTTTAATAAGCATGGGTGCAAACTTACTAGTGGTTACTACCTACCAAAATTTATGCAAGTTTTTGCCCCTTAGTTAGAAATTAATTTTTCCATTTCCAATTAATTGATGATTCTTCCTTATATAGTCCCACATCCACACCTCTCATCTCGTCATCTGATCTTTATGTGAAAGAATGATTAAATGCAAAACAAAGGTTGGAGGTCTTAGAAGCTAAAGAGCAGGAAAGAGATCATAAAATTCATATAATAACAATTGAGAACAAGGCTTTAGTAAAAATAATTAAAGTTTTAAAAGAACAAGTGGCATTGCTACAGGAAGCTCCCCTGATAGGGAAGTCAGAATGGCAACGCATGAAGGCAGATGTGCAAAACATAAAGAAATATGTAGTGGAAAGTACATAGGTGGTGAATGTGAAATCATCCCAGGATAAAGGGGAAATGATTGCAAATATTCAGGTTGACAACATGCAAGATAGAGAAGGCAAGGAAAGACAAAATAGGGCAGCAAACATAATTATTAAAGGGGTGAAAGACTATGGGAAAAATGAATGTACTCTTGACCTTGCAAGAGACTTCTTGAAAGGCAAGTTGTTATGGCAAGGACAAATATGTTATATACCTAGGGGGGTAATATGGGGCACCGAGGGAGGTACCCAAGGTAATAATGTAATAATGGGATGGGCCATAGTAATAAATAAGGTGGTTAACCCATGTCATGTAAGGGACCACAAGTAGTTAATAATAATGTAAGGGGCCCATGGTATTAGTTGATGGTATGAGGAAACCATGGTAATGATGCATGGTATTGTATGTATGAGGCCTATATAGAGGCTAGAGACTCCACATGGAGAGATATGAAGAGAAATAGTCTTGTATGAACAAGCATATGGCTTTTGGAGTATTCTCCTTCCTTAAGGAGTGAATGTATGGTGTTGCCCTACCTTAAGGGTTTGATCAATAAAGAATCATTTCTATCTATTTCTATCTTATTTCTTTGGTTTATTTACATTATCTTGTATTTTCATAGCAGATCTATAATATTTGGGGTTAGATCTACAACAGAAAACCTCCATGAGGTAGTCAATGGGTTGGAAAAAAGAGGAACAAAGAGAAAAATGAAAATATCCTAGGTGAAAACCTCCTTTAACGTTCCTATGCAGACCTACTAGTTGAAAACCTCATTTAGGCAACTGGTAGCCCTAGAGGCAAAAAAAAAAAAAAAGATAATTATTTGCTTCATGTTTTAGTCTATCATGAATGCAGGTGTTCTCCAAAATTTGCAAGCAACAAAAATAAGTTAGCCACCAAAAGAAAAGATGATCAAAAGGCTAGTCGAACCATGTCAAACTTCGACTTTCTCCAACTTTTCTTAGATGCTCCAGAACGACCAATGCCATGCCAATCCATCACCCTCATCTATTGCCACCATCCACTCATCATTCCCAATCTTTTACCACTCATTTTCCTTGTTGTTCTAAAATGCTAGAAGAAGATCCTGTAGTTACTACAGGAAACAAAAATACACAAGGAAGAAACTTATTTGTGTCATACCTTGAAAACCATGCATCTATTTTCCAAGTTGTTTCAAGGGGGATGCATATGGATGATAATAAAATTCCTAAGAAATTTCACCAAATTTTTGTGCACACTTATCAAGAAATTGATCTCCATCACCTAAAGCCACTTTTGAATTTTCTTGATATTCCTCCATCCATTTGCAAATTTGTTTCATGGGGAGATGCATATTGTTGATGGTTACATTGCCAAGCCATTTCAACAAATTCAAGTTCATAGTTTCCAAGAAATCGACCTCCATCACCTACACAACTGTTTTATTTTTTCTCGAGATTCGTGCATCCATTGGCCAAGAGTTTTTATGGTGAGGTACACAAGGATGATTTCAACATGAAAAAGAACTTTCAGGTCAATTCATCTACCATTTGGGAGATACGGAAAAAAAAAGTCCATTATAGAAGGTTGTCATGAATTTTTACAGGATGGCCAATAAGAAGCTACAAGAGGTAATCTTATTGGAGAGAGGGGTCAAAATGTGATGTATACTTTAGGAAAGGTTGATATAGGTCACCCAAAAGCACTTTCATCACTAATCCACTCCATCTAACCAAAACACATCTTCAAATTCCACTCTGCCTTACATGAAAAAATCAAAAAATGCATTGTCATCGACTTTTCAACCACCTACACCACCTGATGATTTTAACCCTGTCCTTATACCTCCTATGAATTTCCATAAATACCACATGCATCAATGAGGTATTAAGGAGGAATTAAATGAATGCTACAGGAAGATGATTTATCTTGTAATCATCCTTCATATCTACAAAAAAAATCAACATCAATTTTTTTTTCCCTCACACAGGAGAAGGTCTAGCCACCTTGATTAGCATGAAGCCATTTCTAAGGATTGAAAAGGGGGCACACCCTCCTTAGGAAGAAGTCCATCCACTCCACCAAAAAAATATTGAACACTTGAAATAAAATTTCACACAACAACCTTATCAATCAAAGAATCAGTAAGCTATGAAGACCTACGCAAAAACAAGCAAAGAAAATTATCACCTCAAGGGAAGCATAGATCGATCATCAACTCAGCAACAAAATGCATGCCTCTCCAACAACCGTCGGTTAGGTATAGGTATGAAATATTCTTAACCTCTTCTCTTGAGCATATAATAGTTATAAATTTGTTGTGAATTCATGAGAGGTGAAGTTTTATAAAGCTAAGGATGGGTCATTAGCCTCAGCCTCCCTCAACTAGTTAATTGCAACTAACTACCTCACTTATGCAATGTGGAAAAGCCAAATTAGGAAGGGTGATGATTTCGAGGAGTGGGGAGAATAGTTAAAAGAGGAAATTTATACAAAGGACAAGTCACCAAAGCATTCCAATCTCTACATCCACCTCATAACCATTATCTATCCATCACTCATCAATCCCATTTCATAAGAAAAAATTAACATTTTTCAAGAACAAACACTACACTCTATCTCACCCTAAAAATTTCTTGAAAAAAACACATAAAGCACATCCTATACACTTTCAAAAAGCTATGCTACTCCCTCTAAGCCCTAGCATCATCCTCCAAACCCTATACATAATTTCTCATCACTCCCATACAGCTAAAAGCCTCGAAAAGAGAAGGAATGATTGCTACGGGAAGACAAAATGATGCTACGAGAAGGAAGAAAGCAACAAATTGTGACAAAAACCAAAATGGCATTACCGAAGAGAGACCTAATCAAAACAAATAACTCCAAGTCCCATTAGGCAATCATGTAGGCCACAAAATAGATGAAGAAGGCAACAAAATAAGGTATTCACCATCAAAATATAACTCAAACTGCATTATTGAAAGGAGGCTTTCCAAGGAGTCTCTAATATCTTTCTAGCTTTTGTCGAAGGCCTAAAAGATGCTATATAAAGGGGAGAAAGGCATGGAAAAGCCAGTCCTAAATAGAAGTGAGGGGCATGGAAGTCAAGTCGAGGGCCTACCCTAGGCTCAGACTATCATTTCTGCTCAAAACAGGTTTAAAGAGGCCGCTACAGAGTTTCTTGTAGATACTACAGGAATTAGTACAATATGTCCTAGTTTACTACAGGATCACATCTAAGGGAATTTTGAGGGTTCCAGAGGTGTCGAAACGGTGGAAAAAGGCAGCAGGAGATTGGAAAAGGATGTGGAAGTCCTTGCCAAACCGAAAAATCTTAAAGAACCCATATTTCATAAGGGAAAAAAGACAGGAATGTACCATTTAGGGAGGCCACTAGGACCACGAATAAGGCACAATGAGGTCACTAAGTTGTTCAAAGGATGAGCAACACTTTTAATAGGGGGTGTACGATATCACGAGCCTCTAAGTTAGACATACATTAAGGGCCATATGACCATTGTTCAACACATTAAACCTCTATTTTTAGATTAGATAATATATTTTTAAATTTAATATGTTCATTAGGAAGGTTTATGGATAATTTGCATATCTGTGGCTAATATTATTTATTTTTGTGGAACATTGTGAGAATATTGGGCAAACTATGAAGATTTGGAAGAGGAGATAATCTAGGGACTTTCTCCCTAATATAGGAGGATCAATATTCAATAATAAATCAAGAAGACATTTCTAAATTATTGCACAAATCCTGAAGTCCCAATGATTGAGAAAATCTAAGAATGTGTTCCCTGTCATATAATAAAGATTCCTAGTATTGGGAACCAAATCCACTATTTGAGTAATTTTGGTGGGGAAAGCTTCCATATTTCATGGGGAAAGCTTCCTCATTTCATGGGGAATGCTTCCTAATCAATTCTTATAAGTACCAAGTTTAATTTTCCTCTAGGGTTTATTTTTCTTAGTCTTCTTGTGGAGAGAACTCGTATTTTTACAACTCCACTTCCATTTCTTGTAGGGATATAATTGTATTGATGGAAATAATGAATATTGGTGCCATGTTTAGCTTCTAAATCATGGTCTCCTTCATATGAATTTGATTTTCCTTGGGCTTGTACATCCCAATAGCCTAAAATACCTTTTGTATCATTTACTTTTCTTGATTTCACTTCTTATTCACATGCATCTCACGTTCTTGTCTTTTTTCTATTTCTGCGTTTAGTATTGTTGATTTCTTGTTGTACGATTAGGTTAAACTGTTGAAGTAAGTTATTTTATAGCATAACAAGCATTGTTTAATCATTGGAATAGATTTGGAACGTTGTGTTAATAATTGAGCTACTTGGATTAGTTTTCTTACTCCGAAATCTATATTTTTGGGAGTCCCTTATGGAAAATAACAATAAATTTCTGTTATTTTTTAGAGCATTCTAAAGAGCTTCAATCGAGTCGATTCCACTTGTATTAGATCACAAAAAAATTCTAGTTAATAAAAAAAATCACCCCATCGTATTTTCACATGATTAGGTTAATCATTTGAAATATTTACTAGCTCCCTAGTTCTCGAATTTCTATATTTTAGACTAGTAGTTGTATGTTGTATTTTAGCGCGGGTTAACAGAGGTATTTTTGAGTAATTCCACTTGGAATGGAAACCAAATACATCCTAGCCAGTAAGAAAAATTGTCCCATATAATTTGGATTTGATTTTCTCTGTCATTCGATGAATTATAACTTCTTGTAGTAAATTTCTGATGTCCACTAGTTTTATGTAGTACTCTTTGAACATGTATATACTTGTCCAGATTTGCTCAAAAAGTTTTTTTTTGGTCCCTTATGATTTAATCATGATCCCTAGGCTGTAAATCAGTGATTCAGGAAAAATAAACACCAATTAGGACATGCATTTTTAAAATGTATATTAGGCCTATTTATTTGAATTCATGTTCTTAGGATTTCAATTACAATTATCATTCTTACTTAGGATTAATTTATTTTCCAAAGTAAATTTTCCATTTATGAAATTAGTTTAGGATTTTATTCCCTTACATTGACTCCATTAAATCAACACATAAAGGACACATTGTATGCAACACATATAGTGTTGATACCTCTTAAGTTTGTACTAACCCCAATTTTATAATTAAAGTGCTAGGGCCCTATAATACTAGTGATTCTACCATTACTATTTTCGTTGTAGCCATTTTTGGTATTTTTTTTCCCCTATTGTCACCACATTGTTTTTATTGTGCCCCATACAAGCCCACTATTATTATTGTTTTTCCCTTATATTATTATTGTTATGTCGGCTTGGATTATATTGTGACCCCTTGACTCCTATATATAGAAAGAAGGTTTTGTCATTTGCATCATCCAAGAATTTTTCATTTGTGTAATGTAGAGGAGGTTTCCCCCTTGAAGAGGATGATTTCTAAGGTGTTGATCTTTCTTTTCTAACTTTTTGTGAGTTGGTTTCATAACATTCTATTTCAGAGCTTTAGATTCTAAGGTTTCGCTGCTCTAAACAGGTCATCATGGAATTTTTGCTATAACCTTTTTCTGTGACATTTCTGAATCTAAGAAAAAAATAGCATTTGATCTAAAATCGTTCTAAACCTTGGGTTAGAATTTTATATCTTATATTGCGATATTTTCAGAGATATGATTTGAGGATGTTAGGGTTTTTGCAAGCTCTAGAATTCCATTCCAAACAGATCACCTTGGGAAAATAGCCATAACTTTATCTCTGAGAATCAGATTAAAATTTCGTTAGAAGTTACAAAAATAAGACAGACTATAGCTTTCTATGTATCTTTTTTAGATATGAAGGTCGAAAGAGTGACACATGGCACATCGTACAAATTATCTCTACTGCAAAATTATATAATCAGGCCATCTTGGGAGATTTCGCATAACTCTTCATTGGAGAATCCAATTTTGATTAGACTGGTGGTATTGGAAAGAGGACTCAAAGAGATACCTCAAGAACAAATTTCAGACCTTGGAGATCCAAACTTATCGAGATACAATAGATTCAATATCGATCTTCGACAAAGTGAAAAAAATGTGTGTAGTCCTTTTAAAATTTTGTGTAAGTTTGGGTTGAAAAATCAGTTTGAAGTTAAAAGGGCATAGTGAAGCATAATTATCATTAATCCATGCCCCGAAGAAATAAAATGGACACACCTTGTAAGCAACCTGAAGGCTCTAGCATGACTGGTGAAGAAGAGGAAGAAATGCAACATGATATATCGAACTTATGAGACCAAGTGCAACAAATTTCACTCTCACAAAAGGTAACAAAAGCTAATATTGATGGTTTAGAGAATGGTGGGGAAGCTAAGATGAATGGCATGGAAGCTAATATGAATGGAGTGCAAGTTAATATAGATGGCATGGAATCCAAGATGGATGGGATGGAAGCTAAGATGGATGGCATGGAAGCTAAGATGCATGGTATAGAAGAAAAACTGAAAGGTGACATGGAATATTTGAAAATATATTTGTCTAAGTTGCTAGAAGAAATGTGTACTAATGCTGAAAGGGTAGTAAAGGAAACTCATGATGATAACAAAACAAATGTTAATCCTGATTTCATAGACTCTAATGTTGAATTGAAGACCCATCATATTCCGAAGATAGATATGAGGAAGTTTTATGGCAAGGATCTCGTAACATGGATACTAAAGATGGAGCAATATTTTGATCTCCATAATGTTAAAAGCACACAAAAGGTACACATTGCAACTTTATATTTGGAACCAAATCAATTTGTACGGTATCAATGGCTTTGCTGTCATAAATAAATTGTCACTTGGGAATTTTTTATGGACGAAATGATAGAACATTATGACGATACAAAAAGAAACACTTTTTTTATCCAATTGATAAACCTAAACAAAAGTTTTCAATGATGGAGCACATTGAGGACTTCCAAGAATTGAATATAAGGGTAAAATATATTGCAGAGGAACATAGGATTGATGTGTTCATAGGGAATTTAAAGGATAACATCCAACATGAGCTTCACCTTTGGGAACCTGACTCATTGGAGAAGGCATTCAAGTTGGCAAGAAAAATGGAAATCAAAATTATGTCAACAAGGAAGCTTATCACTCATAACTATAAGGATGAAAGTGTTGTTTCCCCTATGTTATAGACATTTTTGGGCACTACAAACCCAATCATAAATGTCCATAAACTGAGGGATCCTAAGTCCCTAAAAGTGTTGCTTCACTACCTAAAGGAACAAGGTCGGCTGATTACATCATCTCCCAAAAGTTCTCCATAGAAAACTGGTCAGAAATGGTCAAAACTGGACCATACTGAATGCCCAGTTCAGAGGGTGCGATGCATATCACCTTCCCAATGTAAAGGGTGTGATGCATACTGGATGGCCCCTCTATAGGGTGCAATGGGCGAGAATGGACAAATGGCAGAGACAGTTTGCGAGGTGGAAGATCATAGAATCTTCCAGAAACTTCCCCTCTAACACTTGCCTCTCTGATTTCGACCAGGGATGAGTAAGAGATCATCAATCTCCGAGTGGAATCAAGAACTAACAGAGAGAGGAAACTAATCAAAATCCAAGAAGCTCACTCACCCCCCTACAATCATCTATATATGGATCCCTCATCACAGAGATCTAGAGGTTGGAATCTTGTATCTTGTAGAGAAGTGTTGTTGGTTTTCTGGTGTAACGTCATAGTGTTGGGTGATCTAAGCTTTACTTGAGGTGAAGAAGGAATTTCTTGCTGGAGGATGATGTTGGGTCAGAACAATTGGTTTTAATCCTCTTACTATTCTTGATATTAATAAAGCTATTCAAGTTTTCCTCCACATTCATGTATGTTTGATTGTATATGCATTTGTGTGGTTAACGCATATCTGGTCCTGTGTTGTTTATGAATATAGATTTTCATTCTTCGATAGTATTATGCTACTTTGATTCCACAGGTGCTCTCTGAAGCTGTGTAGATAAAGAGGGAGTGGCAAGTATCTATCGAGAAGGAGAGGAACCGAGCAAGGAACCAAGCGCAAGACAAAGGTTGGTGTCCTCTATTCCCCTCTTGTCTATTTTTCATAAAGGAAAATGAAAGTAGTTTTAGCTTGTTTGTTTCTAAGATAGCTACCAGTCTTAGTGGGAATAGCAGCTCTAAGTGGAAACTATTCCCGGTAACAAAATGGTGACTTCGCTAAGGAGCGAATAGATTGTTTGTTAGTCTATTTTTTGTTTGTTTTATAAACTTACTGACGAAGCCTGAAGTCAAGCCAGCTAGCCTTCGAACTGCATTCGCTATGCAAGTGCAAAGTAGATCAATGTTGCTTCAGTCTATCTCTAGGTTTTGTTTATAAATTGAACAATCGATTTGTAAAAACTCTAATTTCCCTAAGTGGTGGCTCTAGTAACCTCCTTAGATCAACCCTTGTGATTTATTTACTGAACATCACTTACTCGGCTTAAATCCGTGAATTGAACTGCAAATTGTGATCAAAGACTAGATAAAAGTCTCACACTCGTACCATCACACCCTCCCTTCAAGGAAGTGTGTATGCATCACACTTCCCGTGTGCAGTAGGTGCGCTACATACTAGATTTCCTGTGTGACAGGTGCGATGGTCAGGGAAGGTTAATTTTACCTTCAGACTTTGGTTTTTCTTCACTCTTTTCAGTTCTATTCAGGAGTTTTACTGCCTGTGGTCAGTATATCTCTGTGGAAGCCCTCTTCTCTTCCATCATTCTGCCTCCAATGTGCAAAGAACTGTAAGTGTTTTTATGTATTGTGTACCATTTCTAGTTCTCGTTTACAAAGAAGTAGCATAATCAAACTGTCGTTCCTTGATCTAAAAGTGTCGCAAGTGTCGTTTTCAATCATAGAAGAGAATCCCATTGTTCTTGATAGTCAATTGTAGTATTACTCTTGTATGTGACTTGAATTAGTAATTTTTCAAGTGTCGAAAACAATTTTCATTTCGAAATCGCAAAGTGTTGTCCTTATCTTCACTTCATTTTTAAGAAAGAAATTTGTTAGTATTGTCGCTTTGGAAAATAATTCAGATTTGCATTTAGTGTTCTTCTTGTCATTCATACATTAAGAAGGCTGAAAACAAATACATGCATGTGCATTTGCATTTAGACTGCTTGATTTGATTTAGGACAGTGCATTTAGTTTGTGCTCTGTGCTCTTTGTTGAAAGACCCTCAGTTCTCTTTCCTTAGTAGCTAGGATTTTCATTGCTAAAAGAAGATTAAACAATTGTTTATCATCTTAGACTGCATTTTAGGACTTGTGTACACATCACACGGTGAACCTGAAAGGAAAATTTTTAAACAAGATTAACTATAAAATAAATTTAATGAATCTAAAAATGCTTTGGAACCTAACGCAGAACATCTAGAAGTCTAGGCTAGAGATGTATTCCGTCGTTGTAAAACCTGGTAACTGTTGTTTTCATTGTTGGTTGGGTGATTCCTCCACTTTGAGATGACAAGTACCAATATGGAGTTGTGCTCCCACGTACCGTTGAGTATATATTGGGAGACCACAATAGGCTATATCCTTTATCCTTAGGAAGCTGTGTCTACCGCCGTATCCATCGCAATGCACTGAACACAGCATTCAGGAAGATTGATTGTTGTACCATAAAAAGTATTCTGCAGTTTTGCGATTGGTTTGGTAATCCCTCTGCCCAGATTTCTAGAGAAGTCTCTTTCATTCCTTTTCAGACTCCTTAAAGGAAAAGGTCCATTTGAGCACTTGTCACTTCAGGCTCATTAAAAATTGAAGGCAACTAGAGTCATCTTTTGTTTTTTATCGACTCTTAAAAATTGAAAAAACAAGTTGTGTCAAAGCATCTAAAATTCATTTAATTTAGAAACATTTTTCACTTTTTATTTTGGGTTGATCAAGTAATCCACAATCATGGAAGAAAGTCAATCAAAACCCCGTTGTTCACAGAGAGTTACAAGTCAACCGTCGTTGACTCCGGAAACGAAACTATTCCGGACAAAGCGAACTCGTTTGACCAGATCAAAGTCCCCTAGGTTGCTTAGGGCAAGTACTCTGACATCCTCAGAGACTCCGGTTACTCCAAACATTTCTAGTATCCCTGCCTCTACAGGAGAAATTCCGCAGCAACAAAAGGACATTACAACTGATCCTAGTGTGACGGTAAACACTTCTATTCCTGAATCGATTCCATCTACAACTGATTCGGAAGGTGTTACTCCCCAAATGTCTGTTGCTGCAGAACTTATATCTTCTTCAGTGCCAGAAATATTTTACAGACCTGTTGGTCTACCTCTTCCTCCTGGATTTATTGCCATAGAAGCGATTGTGGAAGATCCTCCAACTAACACTCCAACGCAATTTGGAGCTGGGATCACCCTATATCCTTCTTCATCAAAAGTTATTCTCCCACCATCGGAAGTTCCTGAAGAATCACTAAGGAATATTTTGAATAGGCTTAATATGTCTGAACAATCGTCGACATCTAGGACTGTGTCATCCAACACAGCAGCGACAGAAATTCATGCTGCTACCCCGACAATGTTCGCCGGAGTGCCATCTATCCCAAATAGCTCTCAATCGATGGATGTAGTCCATCCAGTGGATGTTTTGACAGTATGGATTTTTCTTGTTTGTTCGTCCGGAATTGTATCTAGAATCTCTTACATTGAGTCTCAACAAATTGATTCTTCATGGTGTCAATTTGGGCAAACCGGTCCTCAAAGGCAAATCATTCCTTTAAGTACTGGATTCCCATCGTGTGGAGGGCCATATACCATTTCATTGCCTTCTTTGGAAGGACAACCATGCGAGAGTTCACAACATAATTTAGGTTATGCTGGAATTACAACTAGCAGTTGAGATCCAATCTTGCCTCAACAACCAAGAGTTGTATACTCAATGCAACAAAGTTTGCCTATGTCAAATATCCCCACTACGCCGGCTATTGTGGCAGTGTTGCAAGTACAAGCATTACTAGTTGTATGCCAACCTCAAGTTTCTCAGGTTATAATGCAACAACATCTCATACCTACAACACAATCGCAATCACCAAATCGTGGAATGACACAGGTTCAAACGGGGTCCATCACCCCCCATCCTGGTCAAACAATCAGTACTGGACAACAACTCATGGCTTCACAACCATGGTTGGTGCAATACCAATAACTGCAATTCTAACAAGCTTACCAAGGATATGAGCAACGAGTCTTTGCAAGTAATGGGCAGCCGTATAATCAAAACAGACAATATTAACCATGTCATATGGTTATACCCATCAACCTTACCAAAGTTACCAGCATCAAATGCATTATGCTGGTATGCAAAGACCAACCGCTCAAGCAATTCCATCTTATCTTGGGTATGCTCAGCCAAGCCTAAATCAACAATTGCCTTTTGTGGCAACTTTAGAGTTACCAGATCTAAATCGACTAACGAACGATCCAATTGCCTACAACCCTTGGTGGCCAGTGATTCAATCAGACTTCGCCTCTTTGATCTGTGGTGTTCATCCAACACCCTCAATGATGATTCAATCAGACTTCGCCTCTTTCAGCGAATGTTAACTTGTCCAACAACAAAATGGTATATCGAATTGCCTAGAGCTTCGTTTGATAACTTCAGTACCCTAGCCACAACCTTTCTAACCCATTTTCAGTTACCCATAAGGTACGAAACAGGAGCTGAGTTTCTTACCAATTTCAAACAAACGATGACCACTCACATATTCGATCATATTCATGAGTGGCGACGTTGTTGTAGAATGTTAAAAACATATGTTCCTGATCAACTATTGGTTGAATTGTTTATTAAGTCATTATTACATTCTATTACAAAAGATGTGGCAAAGGGAGGAGTCGTCACTAAAGAGCAAGTCATTACTCGTGCACAATATCTAGACTTGATCTATACTCAGTCTGGCACGCTCTACAATAAAATCCTCGATGCTCCTAGACCAGAATTTTCCATTCCTCCCCCTCCTAAATCAAACAGAGACTCTCATGTCAGTGATGGCATGATAGGTACGACAAGCACTAAAACCATAAAGGCTATGTCCAAAAAGGCCCGCACGGTTTCAAGTCAAAATGCGAATGAATAACTTCTAGCCTCCGAAGTAAATGTTGTTCCGACAGACAAAGGTAAAGAACCCAAGCAACTAGGAGGCAAGAAGAAAAAGAAAGGGAAGAAGAAGAACCAGGAGGAGTCGTCTCCTGAAAAATTTTCTGCAAACCCTTCTCGGGATAAGAAACAAAGAAGTCCATGCCTAATATGTGATGAGGATCACTGGACTAGAGAGTGTCCATGTAAATATCAACTTAGAAAATTCTTCAAGAGTTCAAAAACCTCGGTTGTATTGACTGATCCGTTTCCAAACCTAGGAACAAATCTGGTTGCTAGTGAAAATGCTCCCCCATCCCAAGTGATAATGTTGTCGGTTTCAAAGCAACTAAATGATGCACTCATATTGATAAGAAATAAAGATTATGGGAATCCACAGATGTCGAACAACAAGGATAATGGTCAATCTAGTAGTTCGACAACAACTTCGACCGAAGTTGTGCCACCCATCATTCCTGAATTAATAATAAAACTGCCAAAGGGATTAGTATAGAAATCAACGTTTAATCCTTGTGCCAGAGCAGCACAACACTATAATATAGTGGAGGATCTAGCTCAATCGCCCTCCGCGATGTCGACACTTGAGGTACTACAAAATTGCCCATCCCAAAAAAAGGATTTATTGTCATCAATAGGTGGGATTGACCCAACGGATTCTAATCTTGTGTCCTTTAATTAGAAAGGATACGACCCTCAGCTACCAACTCAGCTAGCTTTCCTCATTCAAGTGAAAGCCCTCAACAAAACTATTCATAGAATAATTATTGATGAGGGGGCATCCACATGTATTATGTCGATGAGTTGCTGGAAAACTTTAGGGTCTCCAACCTTGTCACGATCATCAATGACATTAAAAGCATTTAATGGATGAACATACACCCCATATGGGATATTAAGTAACTTGCAAGTTGAACTCGGGGGAAAAACAGTAGAAATTGATGTTGAAGTTATCGATGGAAACCTCGATTACAACATCCTACTGGGAAGGCCCTGGATATATGCCATGGCTACTGTTGTGTTGACCTACTTTAGGAAGATTGCATTTCCTCTCCAAGGAGGAATTACAATAATCGACCTACAAACTTTTCTCCCCAACAGTTTACAAGTTACGGGAAGCATTCCGATGATCCATGGAAGCCCTAATTCGCTTTAAAATATCGGAGTAGGCCTACTAAAAGACCCCACATTAATGGGAACTTTTACCCTACCGCCTCTAACTAATTTAGCAAAAGTGGCTAAAGTGGGAACCTGCAATATGATATCTTCCATTCAAAATATGTCAGAAAACGATATTAATATGGATCATCTACAGGTATTGCCTCTAAGCCCACTGGAAATATTATAGCAATCAATGTTTTCGATATGGGAGGCAAACCCGAATCAATGCTCATCAAGCGTTTGGTTAGATAGGTCTATGGAGTATGGCACCCTTCAAATCCTCGGTCGTAAGTACATTCTACAGACGAAGGAATCGTTCAATCAATGATGATTGACGGGGCACCACAGGAAGATTACCACCATCGTTCCCATCTTTTGAATTGGAAAGAATAATTCCGGTGGCCTAGACCATCCCTCAGTTTTTGACTTTATGTCGAATACTGTAAATACGGTGGGTTCCGAGCGAAACCTATCCAATATATAACAGACTATTGCCATAAATATCTTGACCAAAACAGATGTTGTAGAGAATATTCATGTTGGTAAATCCTGTTCTTCTTCAGAACTAGAAGTATATAGCGCTCTCTTTCGCGAATTTAGAGATGTATTTGCTTGGTCATATGATGAAATGCTAGGCATTGACTCGAGCATATTTGAACATGAAATTAAGATGTATCCAGATGTCAAACCGGTACGACAATGGCTACGGCAGGTGCACCCCAAGAAAGCCATTGCCATCAAGGCGGAAGTTGAAAAAATCCTCCATGCTGGTTTTATTTACGCGGTTCCTCTGACTAATTGGGTATTGAATATTGTTCCTGTGATGAAGAAACAAGGAATGATTAGAGTGTGCGTCAATTATAGGGATGTAAATCAAGCATGTCCAAAAGACAACTACCCTACTCCCTTTATTGACCAGATAATTGATGAATGCACTGGATGTGAAATCTTTTCGTTTATGGATGGATTTTCTGAGTGTTAACACTCAGGTTGTCCCTAAGCTCCTGAAGGGATACAGTCAAGGTAACCACAAAACAATCTTTGGATTGCAGGTTCTAGCACACCTACAATCAGAGTGGGCTCTCTCTTAATGATTTAGCTTTGTTGATGATGATTTTAGGCTAGTTATTGGGTTCAAGGGTTTTATTTGTGTTTGGGTGGTGTTTGAATGGAAGGAATATGCTTTCAAGCAGAGAGGCATGCATAGAGTGATAGGTTTCAAACCATTGGGCATGAAGTCAAGAAGTAAGACTGATGGTGTGTTTTCTTGGTCACAAGAGGAAAATGGAGGAGGGTAGCTGCACATAAAACAACCTTCAAGCTAAAAGAGATCAGTGAAATGTAAGGAATGAGAGGCAACTAAGAATCTCTCAATTAGCTTAACAGAGGGAAGGGAATGAACTCTATCTAGGGGCAGTTAAGAATCCCTGGATAACTGTCATACATGGTGAATTAGAGAAAACATGAGCCATGTGGAATTCATATTTATGCCTAAAACAGATGAAAACATAAAGAAACAACAGAAATTGAGCATAGAGGTCAGTTAAACAAGTTCTAAGCTAATCTTTTTTTCTGTTGTTTAGATGGTGATTTATGAATTGAAAATAGAGGTAAGAAACACTTATTGAGTCATGTAACAGCACAAGAATTCCACAGTCACTATTCAACCATCAAACACAGTAAACAATCCATTCTCCAAGCTCGTAAGCAGTCTTTGATTATAGAAAGTATCAAAAATACAGTGCGAGTCTTTGCTTGAGTGAATCAACTAACCATCCAATAACAACAACCAACCCTCATTACATTGTTCAGGGTGGTATATATAGGTAAAATATCCCAAAAATATTTATTACAGCCGACCTAAACAGGTCTGCGGGAAAAAGCATTTTTTAAACCTAACTTGTACTGAAATTAAATGCAAGTAAACATTCCTTGGGCTGCGCCAAAGGTAGCTGGATCAAAATGAGTTAATGTAGTGTCCTCTATGACTTGGTTCAATGCTTCTGCAATAACTGTGCCTTGAGATTTGGTCTACAGATCTTATGTGAGTTTGATGTGCAGTAAGTGTGATTTAAGTGCCTTTAAATGGCCTTTACTGCTTCTTTGACTCTGCTGGATGGTTCTTTAATGCCTCATCTGCTTCAAGCCACTGATAGATCTTCACTGATACACTTCGCCACAACACTGATACTTTTTGGCATTAAATTGGGCTCTATTTCCCCTGATACTCTTTAATTCCTAAATCGGGCCTCTCTCTTTCTGCTGGTACGCTTAAAACTGCAAAATTGGGCCTTTTCTACCCTTTTTGGTGCAAAAATGGCTGAGGAATCAAAATATTCCCCATTTTGGCCCATTTCCTGTAACGATGCGTGATTCAGAATTTCATTATGGGCTTCCGAAGCCTCAATTTTGCACTTGTGCATTTTTTCAGCTACTGACGTTAGCGGTACGACGGATGACATCAGCATGACGTCAGAAGTGGGACCCTCTTGTACAGTGATGATGTCAGCATGATGACATCATCAGGGTGACGTCGCAGTATGGTAGGATGATGATGTGGCAGGGACATGGTGGAAGGGTGATGTCAGCAAGGCACAGGCAGGAAGGGGTGAGTGGGCGGCAACTTGGCGGGTGACGTGGTGCTTACGTCACACGAGGGGAGGGCAGTTTCCGGTTTCTGACGCACTACTTTTGCACCTAGGCGGTATCAGCAGGGGGGCCTCTGCCACAGCCGGGAGGGCGACACGTGGTAGGAGTACGACAGCAAAACCGACGATCTCCCCGGCGCTAACTTTTGGCATGTTAGGGCACAGAAAGACCCGCCCACCACAGATCTTAGGCTCTGGCGATCGGACAACTGGTGGATAAGACGAGGTGGCGGATGGATAAGGAGGGGGCCTGCGCACCAAATTTTTTCAATTTTTAATTCAGCGGGGGTAGGGAACTTTAGGAAAAGCGGGTTTTC
Source organism: Pinus taeda (assembly GCA_000404065.3). Taxonomy (NCBI): domain Eukaryota; kingdom Viridiplantae; phylum Streptophyta; class Pinopsida; order Pinales; family Pinaceae; genus Pinus; species Pinus taeda. The sequence goes on from APFE031039309.1 coordinate 131,390, forward strand.
AGGGTTAAATGAGCGCGGGGTTAAATATTTGAATGATGGTTTTAGGAGAGAGGGGTGGAAAGAGGGATTTTATACATAGGAGTGAGTCCCAATGCATTTTGGAAGGGGTTTTTATCAACAACATGAGGGTTCTTACTAAGTTTCAACCAAACTTAGTAATTCCCAAGGGATACTTATGGTTATTTTTCAACCAGGGGGAGGGGATAAGTATATAGGGGAGTTATTAATATAGTTTTTAGTAGGGGAAGGGGAAACAGATAGGGAGCTATACAGTAAAGTTAGTGGTTAATATGACCAGTGATAAGAAAGTGCTAAGTATGTGAATCTTAGGCTATTAGGGGAAGATGGTCCATAAAGGGAATGACCATTCCTTGAGTAAAGCAAATCTTTACCAAGGCATTTGATATGAAAATGATGAAACTGAGAGATATCAAGCAGATCTTGAATTCTTTGAGGAAGTTAGTGAGTGATTTTAGGAAATAAGGAAGAAGGGGGAAGTTAGACATGCCTCGCTTGAGTCCTTCAAATGGAACTTGTCTGATAATTGTGACCTGAACAAATATGACACTTGAAAATATGGAATTGATCACAAATCAGCATTCTGCAACCTAAACACTACCTACCCAGCCTACTTACCTAGGATTTTTTCTTCTTTTTGGTTTGGGTGCACTTAGACTTGCAAACACATTTTTTCAACTTTTTCTTTTTCTGTCCTCCTATCTACATCTACACTTATTTCATCCAGGGGCTCAAATTAAGCTATTGAGCACCCTTGCTTCTCTACCTATCTAGGAATCTGCCAAGATTAAGCTATTTGGATAGATGTTAATTCTCTATATTCTAAAACGGGAAATTGAAACCTAGGGAGATCAAGATTAAACTATTTTGACCTCCCTTTAACCGAAAATTATTCAAAAATGGACTAGTACATCAAAATTGGAACACAACAGTGGCATTTTAACTGGCACATTCTCCTAACATCCTTCTTTGGCTTCTGTAGCAAATATGGAACATTGCAGCATGCAAAGAATAACATATTTGGCATGTAAAAATGTCAATCATGAAAGATGAGTAACTTGCTGCAGCAGGAGGCTAACAATGGCTCCACTTGGGGATGGTTTCCTTGTGAAAAGTCAAGAACAACAGGTCATACTACCTGGATCTTCTATTGTTGCTGTAAATTGAAATTTTTTAGTGCTGACTGTCAGATAACTGAAACTGTGGAAATGAGAATAGCACTTTCCCTCAACTGAAATGTCTGTGACCTGTGTAGCACCGCCTGCTTTCTTTTGTGTGCTCTATTGCCTGGACTTTTATATACAAAAAAAAAAATGCTGATATATACAAACATTTATATATAGACATGATCTTGATGGGAGATTCCTTTCAAAAGGGATCATGATAATGCTTTAACATTCGGCCATTTACAGGGCCTTGTTCAGTTGTGCTGCCATCTTCAGATTTGAGAAAATATGTATTATTGCCTTGCACAACGCTGATGATGAATAGACCTTTCCACAGAAAATCAAACTTTTCATGCTTGCCCTTGTCTTCTCTTCATGAATCCCACTTTAGAACTTTGCTGCCCACACAAAAATCCTCAGCCTTGGCTCTTTTATCAAACGCCTTTTTGATATTTTCTTGCAAAATCTGAGCTCTGTCATACACTTGCTCTCTGGTTTGCTGAAGATGAATGGTCTGATTAACTCTTCTTTCAATGTCATTTGGTTCAGCTTGAATCTCCTGTAACAATTTGATTGTAGGAATGCCCAAAGATGAAGGAGATCTGGCTTCCATGCCATATACTAACTCATAAGGGCTCATTCCGATGGATTTCTTGGTTGAAAGTCTGTCTACCCAGAGGGCATTTGTGAGCTTCCTATGCCAGTTCTTTTTATTCTCTTCTAGCACTTTCTTTATGATATTGATGAGGGTTTTGTTGGATGATTCGGACAAGCCATTACCTTGAGGGTAGTAGGCTGAAGACTAAGCCAAGGTAATGTGGCACTTATGGCAGAAGTTGATCATTTTTCTGGATTTGAAGGAAGCAGCATTGTCAGTGATGATTTTGTCAGGGCAGCCAAATCTAGAAACGATATTGTCCTCAAGGAACCTAATAATAGTGGATTCATTGGCTTTCCTACATGGGACAGCTTCAATCCACTTGGTGAAATAGTCGGTGGCTATTAAAATCCACTTTTACTGGCCTAAAGAAGAGGGATGGATTTCACCTATGAAGTCAAGACCCCATTGTTGTAAAGGCCTTTCAGTTGAGATGGGCTTAAGGGGCAAAGGCAGCAGTTTTCTTTTTCCCTCAAAGATTTGGCATTTGTGACATGAAACAACAAATTTTTTGACATCTGCAAATAGAGAGGGCCAATAATAGCCAGCCCTCAAAATCTTGTCAGCAATGGACTTCCAATATAGATGCCCTCCATAGTCTCCTGCGTGGAACTCTTTCATGATGTTGCTGGTTTCATTTATGGTTAAACAGTTTAGTAAAATTCCTTCATGATTCTTCCAAAACAGGGCACCATCTATGACACAAAACTTTGATGCTTTCATTTTTGAAAATCTCTTTTTGGTTCTAGACAACCCTGGGGGAGCACACAGGTTTAACAATACATAACAAATATCAGCATACCATGGGGATTGTAAAAAGGTTTCACTGATCTGTGGAGTCGCCAACTCTTGTTCGTTTTCCAGTTGGTTGATGTCTAAGACCTGAAAGTTTGTTTCGAACATTAGTTTGGCCAAACCTTGTCCCTTTATTAGTTTTTTGGGTTTTATCTCAATGTTGTATTCAAGAATACTGGCAATCCATTTGCCTCTTTTGCCTTCTAGTCCCTCTTGAGTCAATATGTCTTTTACAACAGAGTTCGGGACATAGGCAATCACATATGAATATAGGATATAAACTCTGAAGTATTTTATTGCCTTAACTAGGGCATATGCCTGCTTTTCCATGGTTTGGTACTTCAAGGGTGCATCCCTTAAGGCTCGGCTAAAAAATGTGATTGGTTTTTCATTTCCTTGATCATCTTTTTATAAAAGGACAGCAGCTATCATGTGCTCTGAAGTAAAGGAAAAGATGATAAAATCCTTATCAAACTGCGGACTTGTAAGAACAGGCATTTGAGTCAAGGTAGCCTTGATACTCTCAAAAGCTTGCTTGGTTTCAAGAGACCATCTTACCTTGGCATCCTTTCTTAACATGTTGCTTAACAATCTTATCAGTTCAACTAAATTTGGGATAAATCTCCTTAGGAAATTGATCTTTCCAAGGAATGCTTGCAACTCTTTTATGTTTCTTGGGTAAGGAATTTGAAGGATGGCTTGGATTCTTTCTGGATCAATTCTGATACCGTCCTTTGAGATGATGTGGCCTAGCAACTTACCCGCCTCAAAGGCCAAACAAGGACTTCTTGCGGTTCAAGGAAATGCCATATTTCCTACATGTTATGAAAATTTGCTTTAAGTGTTTGAGGTGCTCTTGATCAGATTTGGAGAAAGGGGTTAAGTCATCAAGATAGACAACAAGGAATTCATGGATTTCCTTGGCAAATGCAATATCCATTGCTCTTTGAAAGGGAGCACCAACGTTCTTTAGCCCGAAAGGCATTTTAACATACTTAAATGTTCCCCACACTGTGGTAAAGGATGTCTTGTCTTGGTCATCCGGGTGAACAAGTATTTGATTGAAACTTGAAAATCCATCTAGTAAAGAAATTCTAGAGGAACACACTACTCTTTGTAGGATGTGGTCCATTTTGGGCAAAGGGTAGTGGTCTTTTAAGGAGACCTGGTTTAAATTTCTTAGGTCTACACACAGTCTGATTTCCCCTGATCTTTTCCTTGTGGGAACCAGATTGGATACCCATTTAGAAAATCTGATGGGTGCTATGATACTTGCTTCAAACATTCTCCTTACTTCATTCTCAATGAGGGGAAGAAGCATAGGCTTTATTCTTCTAAGTTTCTTCTTGAATGGTTTTTGATTTGGTTTTAAGGGAATGGTATGTTGAATCACTGAGGTGTCGTAGGACTTCAAGTCCTCATAACTCCAAGCAAATACATCTTGGAACTCTTTGAACAAATCCACATACTTTGGTTTTTGATCAGGGGGCAGATTTTTGGACAATTTAATCATTCTAGGCTTTTCTGTTGTCCCTATGTTATGTTCTTCTATTGTAGCATTCAAAGACTCCATTTTTGGCTTTTTGGGCACATCATTGTCATCAAACATGTCTTCTAATGGAGTAAGGCTAGCAGGCAAAAAATTATTCTTCCGATCAATGAACTCAACCTCTGCTTTGGCGGTTTCCTCTAAATTCATTTGTTTCAGCTGTTCCATGTTTGCATTGTCAAAAACAGTTGGGTTGAGGATTTGTTTTACTATTGCAGTTGTTATAGCCTGCTGATTCTCATTTGTTTGTTGTTGGGAATCGTTCATGACCTCCATGTCAATGTTTCAATTTGAAAATTCGCCGTCAAAGGTTAGGAAACTGTTAATCTGGGCATCATTTTCAAATACTTTCCAATCTCTAATATTGTTAGGAACATCGGGCCTATGTTTTATCTCAGCAGTGAAATGGTGATTTGGCTCAAAGGGAAGCTTACATGTGCTAGCAAAAGTGGCTAGGTTGTGTGCATGTATGTTATGGTTCCTAGAAATCTTGGCAAGCTTGGATTCAGTGAAGGTATTAAGTATTTCTGTTGCAGCAGTCCTATAGGCCCTCATCCTATTGTCATTAGTAAAAAAGTTTCCCTTCATTTGTTGGATGATTAAATTGGAGTCACCTAGAACAGACACTTTTGTAGCTCCTAGGACTTTGAGAAATTTTAGGCCTAAGAGGATAGCTTCATACTCTGCCATGTTGTTGGCACATCTAAAGTTTAGTCTATAGGCATGACCCTCTGCATGGTTGTCATGTATTGTTAATCCATACACCTGCCCTTGCTCCTCACTTGTTGACAGACCCATCAAACTCTAAATACCATGTGATTTCTTGCTTGTGGTTTGTATCAAGAGTTTCAGTCATTTTAGGAATGGACAGATTTAGAGTTTCTATTTGAGGAGGTTCTTCTTGTTTGCTGGTTACCCTGATAGTTGTGGCTATGTCATGGGCATGGGCAACCGATTCTTCTTTCACGCATGTCTCTAGCTCTAAAGCTAAAGGCTTGTCAGTATTTGGAGGATTGATGTCATCATTAAAAAGAATAAATGATTCCATATCAAAATGGATTGGGTAAATTGGAAAATTTTGGGGTTTTTCCTCGCTACTTACCACATATTTCATGAGTGTTTCTCTGTACAGTCTCTTTGGTTTCCCAAAGACAGAAATAGTGGCATAAGAGAGGTCGAGTTGGAGGGATCCTTGGAGTTTTTCTCCCCGTGATCTTGATAGTAGCATGCCATATTTTGTGGGAATGTCAGCAACTACTACGTCCATTAGGATTCTCTTGTTGGGAAATTGGACTAAAGACACACAAAGGTCTTTAATTAAGCCTAAGCACTTGACTTGACTTGAGTCAAAGGAGTATAGATCTTTGTAGGGTCTAGTGACATCAAGGTTTAGCTTTTCCATTACAGCTTTGGGCATAAGATTGTGTGAGGCACCTGAGTCAAACATAACATTATGTAAGGTTTTGTCATGTATATGCAGATTGACATAAAAGGGTGGGACATATCCATAAGTTGATTTTCCATTAACTTCTGGACCAAACAGAAGCTCAGGGGTATCATCTAAAACATTTACATCATCCCTGACCTCTCGTAGTTGAAGTGACCTTTGAATTTGTTGCCTATATACATCATGTTTGGAAAGTTTTGAAAGGGGAATGGATATCTTGAGTTTTCCAATCTCTGCTTCTAAATTAAATGATTTTTCCAACGAAATCTTTGCGTTAGCAGCATCAGATTTCTCCTTTTCAAGAATAATTTCTGTGTTTACCTTTTGTTTGTCTGCGTTATGGTGATTGACAATTTGTGGTATTTCTGTTTTGGGAAGGCTTTTCGGAGAGTTGTTCAAATTTTCTTTCGAGGAAGAAGGAGCCAGAGGTTGATCAATAGGAGGTTGTATGTTTGTTATGTCCTCTACAGTCACTTGATGTGGGCTTGGGACAGGTATATCAGCTGGTTCTATTATCACAACCTTGCCTTTAATCTTGTCGGGCTGTTTGCTATCCTTTGTTTTGCTAGGTGCAGGGATATCAATGGTTCTTGTTCTCAGCTTGTATTATTTGTGGACCTAATATACAGAAGAATCATAGCCTTGTTTAAAGTCAAAAGACTCTCCTGACTTGGTCTGAAATTGTTTTACATCAGGGTAGTCTTGGTATTCCTAAGTGAGAAAGATCTGTTGCTCATTTTTTTACTCTATCAAGTTCATGTGAGTCTCTTCCGTGGGCTCACTAGAAGTGGATGCCTCTGCGTAATTCTCTTTGAAAGGAGGCCTAATATCATGGTCGGGACTAGCCCTTCCAGCATTTGTGGTTTGATTTTTCCTGAAGTTTGGGTTCCTTATGGTGTTGGGTTGCTGTCCTTCCCATGATGATTTCTTTTCAACACTCTCTACTCTGTCCCCTAGCCTATACATGCCACTGATAATAGCATCTAACTTCTGGTCTAAGGCTGAGGGTTCTTCCTTAAAGGTAGTTCTTCTCTCGGTTCTAGCTCTGTTTCTTTTGGCAATTAGGTTTTCCTCCACACTAACAGCGACAGTTTGCATTTCTGTAAGGCTTTGAGGGGCTCTTTCCCTTAGCTGATAGGCCATTTCAACATCAAAAACATCAGGGAATTTGTGCAAAGCAAGATCAGGTGGAGGTCTTAAGTTCTGTGGTATTGCATTGTAGACATTATTGAACCTTGCACAGTAATCCAAAACAGTTTCCTGAGGGCCTCTTTTGATAGTGTCATACTCAGATAATATGTGCAAGGGGTCTTTCTTTTTCTCCCATCTATTGTTAAATGAATGGTATAAGGCTTCTGGGTCTGCTATGGAATGGGCTGGGAGTGCTCTAAACCAAGTCCTAACATCACTCGTCAAACTTTGGACGAAAATCTTCATTCTCACACTATCATCATCAATCTAATAACTCTCAAAGTAGTCCTGCATTTTCTTTGTGTGCTGAAGGGCCGTGTAAGCATTTGTGCCATCAAAATAGGTTATTTTAGTTTAGTAATCCTGAGGCATAGCCTCGGGTTTGCAGGCAGTTGTAGAGGTGCATATCTATTAGCCATATTAACAGGGATAAGTGGAACAACGGGGATAAGTGGGATAATAGGAGTAGAGGCGGTGGTATGGGTAGTGAATGGAGGTGTGGAAAAAGTGTTTGGAGAGGTGGATGATGAACAAGGGGAAATAGGGCTTGAACAGAATAGAACTTTGACAGGGGTTGAAAAACTACTAGGTTGAACTGTTTCAGGACTAGTATCAGCAAAATCTTCTTGTTGCTCCTGTCTTCTAAGGATCTTAGGTATTATATTGGGATTTTCAAAAGCATCCGGGGGATTTGGGTCTAGATTTGATCTTGTATGATGCGAATGCCTTTTGGGAGCCAGCTTCTAGCTTGTTTTTTCGGAATTTTTCTAACAATACAGTTTAAACAGAAACTTTTAAAGTTTAGTTTCTTCCTCTGCGGAGCTTCGGACTGGTTTTGTGATATTATCTGAGGAGACCCCCAGTGGAGTCACCATTATGTTAACACTCAGGTTGTCCCTAAGCTCCTAAAGGGATACGGCTCAGGTAACCACAAACCAATCTTTGGATTGCAGGTTATAGCCCACCTATAATTAGAGAGGGCTCTCTCTTAATGATTTAGCTTTGTTGATGATGATTTTAGGCTAGTTATTGGGTTCAGGGGTTTTGTTTGTGTTTGGGTGGTGTTTGAATGGAAGGAAGATGCTTTCAAGCAGAGAGGCATGCATAGAGTGACAAGTTTCAAACCATTGGGCATGGAGTCAAGAAGTAAGACTGATGGTGTGTTTTCTTGGTCACAAGAGGAAAATGGAGTAGGATAGCTGCACATAAAACAACCTTCAAGCTAAAAGAGATGAGTGAAATGTAAGGAATGAGAGGCAATTAAGAATCTCTGAATCAGCTTAACGGAGGGAAGGGAATGAACTCTATCTAGGGGTAGTTAAGAACCCCTGGAAAACTGTCATACATGGTGAATTAGGGAAAACATGAGCCATGTGGAATTCATATTTATGCCTAAAACATATGAAAACATAAAGAAACAGCAGAAACTGAGCATAGAGTGAAGTTAAACAAGTTCTAAGCTAATCTTTTTTTTGTTGTTTAGATGGTGATTTATGAATGGAAAATAGAGGTAACAAACACTTATTGAGTCATGTAATAGCACAAGAATTCCACAGTCACTCTTCAACCATTAAACACAGTAAACAATCCATTCTCCAAGCTCGTAAGCAGTCTTTGATTATAGAAAGTATCAAAAATACAATGCGAGTCTTTGCCTGAGTGAATCAACTAACCATCCAATAACAACAACCAACCCTCATTACATTGTTCAGGGTGGTATATATAGGTAAAATATCCAAAAATTATTTATTACAGCCGACCTAAATAGGTCTGCGGGAAAAAGCATTTTTTAAACCTAACTTATGCTGAAATTAAATGCAAGTAAATATTCCTTGGGTTGCACTAAAGGCAGCTAGATCAAAATGAGTTAATGTAGTGTCCTCTGTGACTTGGTGCAATGCTTCTGCATTAACTGTGCCTTGAGCTTTGGTCTACTGACCATATGTGAGTTTGATGTGCAGTAAGTGTGATTTGAGTGCCTTTAAATGGCCTTTACTGCTTCTTTGACTTTACTGGATGGTTCTTTAATGCTTCATCTGCTTTGGTTCGCTGATAGATCTTCACTGATACACTTCGCCGCAACAATGATACTCTTTGGCGTTAAATTGGGTTTTATTTCCCCTGATACTCTTTAATTCCTAAATTGGGCCTCTCTCTTTCTGCTGGTACGCTTAAAAATGCAAAATCGGGCCTTTTCTGCCACTTTCGATGCAAAAACAGCTGAGGAATCAAAAGATTCCCCATTTTGGCCCATTTCCCATAGCAATGCGCGATCATTCTGGGCTTCCGAAGCCTCAATTTTGCACTTGCGCATTTTTTCAGCTACTGACGTCAGCAGTACAGTAGATGGCATTAGCATGATGTCAGCAGTGGGACCGTCTTGTAAGGTGATGACGTCAGCATGATGACGTGAGAAGGGTGACGTGGCAGTATGGTAGGATGATGATGTGGCAGGGACACGGTGGTAGGGTGATGTCGGCAAGGTGCAGGCAGGAAGGGGTGAGTGGGAGGCAACTTGGCAGGTGACGTTGTGCTTACGTCGCACGAGGGGAGGGTGGTTTCCAGTTTGTGGCACAACGCTTTTGCGCCTGGGTGGTATCAGTAGGGTAGCTCCGCCACAGCTGGGAGGGCAACGCATGGTAGGAGTACAATGGAAAAACCACCGATCTCCCGGGCGCTAACCTTCGGCATGTTGGGGCACATAATGACCCGCCCACCACAGATCTTGGGCTCTGGCAATCGAACGACTGGTGGATAAGACGAGGTGGCGGATGGATAAGGAGGGGGCCTGCGCGCCAGTTTTTTTCAATTTTTAATTCGGCGGGGGTAGGGAACTTTAGGAAAAGTGGGTTTTTTGGGTTAAATGAGTGCGGGGTTAAATATTTGAATGAGAGCTTTTAGGAGAGAGGGGCAGAAAGAGGGATTTTATGCATAGGAGTGAGTCCCAATGCATTGGGAAGGGGTTTTTATCAACAACATGAGGGTTCTTACTACGTTTCAACCAAACTTAGTGATTCCCAAGGGATACTTATGGTTATTTTTCAACCAGGGGGAGGGGATAAGTATATAGGGGAGTTATTAATATAGTTTTTATTAGGGGAAGGGGAAACAGATAGGGAGCTATACAGTAAAGTTAGTGGTTAATATGACCAGTGATAAGAAAGCGCTAAGTATGTGAATCTTAGGCTATTAGGGGAAGATGGTCCATAAAGGGAATGACCATTCCTTGAGTAAAGCAAATTTTTACCAAGGCATTTGATATGAAAATGATGAAACTGAGAGATATCAAGCAGATCTTGACCTCTTTGAGGAAGTTAGTGAGTGATGTTAGGGAATAAGGAAGAAGGGGGAAGTTAGACATGCCTCGCTTGAGTCCTTCAAATGGAGCTTGTCTGATAATTGTGACCTGAATAGATATGACACTTTAAAATATGGAATTGATCACAAATCAACATTTTTCAACCTCAACACTACCTACCCAACCTACTTACCTAGCATTTTTTCTTCTTTTTAGTTTGGGTGCACTTAGACTTGCAGACCCAGCTTTTCAACTTTTTCTTTTTCTGTCCTCCTATCTACATCTACACTTATTTCATCCAGGGGCTTAGATTAAGCTGTTGAGCACCCTTGCTTCTCTACCTATCTAGGAATCTGCCGAGATTAAGCTGTTTGGATAGATGCTAATTCTCTATATTCTAAAACAGGAAATTGAAACCTAGGGAGACCAAGATTAAACTGTTTGGACCTCCCTTTAACCGAAAATTCTTCAAAAATGGACTAGTACATCAAAATTGGAACACAGCAGTGGCATTTGAACTGGCACATTCTCCTAGCATCCTTCTTTGGCTTCTGTAACAAATATGGAACATTGCAGCATGCAAAGAATGACATATTTGGCATGTAAAAATGTCAATCATGAAATATGAGTAACCTGCTGCAGCAGGAGGGTAACACCGAGTATAATCAAATAAATATCCACCCACAGGACTAGTCAAAGAATGCATTTATTTTTCCATGGGGCACATTCGCATATCGAAAGATACCCTTTGGTTTAAAGAACACAAGGGCAACGTTTCAGAAAGCAATGAACTATGCTTTCCATGACATCAAGAACATTGTTCAACCATATCTTGACGATCTTCTATCTCATTCACGAAAGTTGACAGATCATCTGCAGCATTTGAGGGCGATTTTTCTACGATGCCGACACTAAAAGATATGACACAACCCACAAAAATGAGTGTTTTGTGTCAGTTCTAGTCGTTTACTTGGCTTTGTGGTCTCAAAGGATGGGATTCATCTTGACCCATGTAAGGTTCAGGCAATCATTGATTTTCCTCCACCTTCAAATTTGCTTCAGATTTAGAAACTCCAAGGGAAATCAAACTTTCCTAGGAGATTCATTCCAAATTACGCCGAGCTTGCTAAAGGTTATACTCGTCTATTGAAAAAAAAGGTACCCTTCATTTGGGATCAGGTCGCGCAAGCCTCCTTTGATGCCTTAAAGCAATCTCTAATAAAAGCATCATTAATGTATGCTCCTGATTATCAAAAAGACTTTAACCTGTATCTAGCTGTAGCAAATACAACCATAGGGATGGTTTTAGTTCAAGAGGATAATGGAATTGAACATCCTATATATTATTTAAGCGGAAACTTAAATGATACGGAAATAAAATACTCCTACGTTGAAAAGCTAGCCCTAGCAGCTGTTCAAGCGATACAGAGATTTCGACACTACGTCCTCTTTAGAAAAGCTACCATTTTATCAGATTGCAACCCCATGATTTATATATTGTCACGACAGTTGCTGAAAAATTCAAAATGGATAGCGATTTTACAAGAGTTTGATTTGGAATTCAAGAAATCCAAATCAAAGAAAGCCCTGGTCTTCGCGGAGTTACTATGCGATCTCCCATCGTCGTCCAATGATGCAACATTCGAAGAAGCAATCATGGATGAAAATGTGTTTCTAATATCTTCAAGCAATCCATGGTACGGAGATATAATCATCTATCTCCAAACCCAAACGTATAGGTCTAATACCTCACGCTCCGAACAATGACGCATTCGATACCAATCGAAAGACTATGTGATCGTCAGTGATACCCTTTATCGTCGTGGTATAAATACAGTACTGTGGAGGTGCCTCACACATGAGGAGGCTAAAAAGTCCTGAATAATTGTCATTCATGTGCATGTGGGGGGCATCAATCTAGTTATGCTACGGCGCAAAAGATTTTGTGAGAAAGATACTTCTAGCCAACAATGTTCAAAGATTGCATAACTGCAGTAGGAAGTTGCCATGCTTGCCAAATCTTCGACAACAAAACCTAAAGACGACCCGCACCACTGCAACCAATAGTTGCTATTGGGCCATTCACCAAATGGGGAATAGATTTCATGACATGTAACCCCACCTCAGCCGGGGGGCATGTGTATATCATAGTCGTAGTAGACTAGTTTACCAAATGGGTCGAGGCGATGCCTACATTAAACAACAGTGGCAAAATGGCTGCCCTTTTCTTTTTTAATCATGTAGTCTCTAGATTCGGCATTCCATAGACCATAGTCACAGATCATGGAGCACATTTTAGCAATCACATGATGGTTTAATTGGCTACCAAATTAGGACTGTCCCATGACAGCTCTACTCCATACTATCCGCAAGCTGACGGACAAGTTGAGGCGATCAACAAGGTCCTGAAGCACATGCTGCAAAGGATGATTGGAGTCCATAAAGGGAGTTGGCACCTAATCCTATACTTGGCCTTGCGGGCGTACCAGACATCGGTGAGAAATGCAACTAGGTTTACAACTTTTCAACTAGTGTATGGTCTGGAAGCAATCTTACGAGTTCAGTGTGAAATCTTGTCCCTCAAGCTCGCAGTCGACCTTATCCGTGGAACTTCATAAGAAGAGGCTCGTTTCTTGGAACTAATCCAATTAACACATATTTCATTAAATATGTAAGTATTAAGTGGATCTAGAATTTAAAACTTTAACTAGATTAAGTTTTTTCAAAATGAAGAATTAGAAAGTCACTTAATTCACTAATTTTAATGTAGATATTCACCATTTTTGTGTAAAAATTAGCATGATAAACTTTATAAAACAAATTTATATAAAATTTCTAAAACCAATCTTTCACATTTTAATCTTGGATTCCTTACATTATCTATTTTAATATTTTTTTATGGTTTATAGTAAAAAATAAGTTTGTTAAGGTTATTTTATGAGAATAATGATGCATATGTTACTATTATTAATCCATTTAATTATAATATGATATAGTAAATATCATGTATGTGTTAAGTCATGATTATTACTAAGGCAATGTTAGCACAATTTAAAAGTCTACCACCTTTGCAACACTAATTATATTATGGTTGAAGATTAAAAAACCCTCAAAGATCATCCATTTTATACTCGTATTAGAATTAAATTTCAAAATATTTGTGACACTACCAACCTTTTTGATTGTTTAACTAAACAAAATTATGATGATATTGAAACACTTATTTTAATGCTTTTTCAGCATCACAATAAAATTCGAAATAACTTTTAATAATATCTTTTTATATCCTTATTTACCATAGTTGGTCTTAGTGGATGATAATCATCATTATCACCATCATAATTACATACTATTGTAGAAAGTTTGCACCATTTTAGAGTTGAGGAGAAAAATAAATTTAGGATCAAATTAAATGTTGAATGTGAGTAGTAGCATAATTTATTTTTATTTATTAGTTGCACACTTAGAAGTTGATTGAGGCTCGCTTTATGAATAATAGATTAATATGCAAGATATATATTAAGTATAAAATTATTTAATGACAAATGAAATTTTTGGTAATGTGTCCAATATATACCATTATTTAGAACTTTAACTAGATTAAATTTTTTCGAAATGAGGAATTAGAAAGTCACTTAGTTCACTAATTTTTATATAGAAGTTCACCAGTTTTTGTGTAAAAATTATCATGATAAAATTTAATAAAACAAATTTATATAAACTTGAAAAAGAAAATATTTCACATATTAATCTTGGATTCCTTACATTATCTATTTTAATATTTTTATGGTTTATATTAAAAAGATAAGTTTGTTAACGTTATTTTATGAAAATAATGATGTGTGTGTAACTATTATTAACCCATAATCCGATATAGTAAATATCATGTATATGTTAAGTTACGATTATTACTAAAACAATGTTGGCGCAATTTAAAATTCAAAGTAACTTTTAGTAATATATTTTTACCTTCTTATATACTATATTTGGTCTTAGTGGATGATAATCATTATTATCACCATTACCATTACATACTATTGTAGGAAGTTTGCACCATTTTAGAGTTAAGGAGAAAATATTTTTTTAGGATCAAATTAAATGTTGAATATAATTTATTTTTATTTATTATTTGTACTTTTATGTAATAAACGAAGTTGGTTGAGGCTTACTTAATGAATAATTTATTAATATGCAAGCTATATATTAAATATAAAGTTATTCAATGACAAATGATCATAGTAATGTGTCCAATATATA
>APFE031039309.1:155132-170265 GCA_000404065.3 Pinus taeda
TGTAGCTTGCATCAATTCTGTAACAACAATTACATCGTAACTTGTAATTAAAATAATGAACCGTGTAAAGTGTGACTTTATATTTCCCCAAAAACACACAAATTCCAAAAAAGTTATATAAATGCAAAAATAAAAATATTATGGTAGTCATGTTGTATGTAATGAAATGTTGTTTCCTCAAATGAAAGCTAACAATCAATATCATTCCTTCTACTACAAACATAAGCATATTTCTAGAAGCAACATTACATGGTCAGATAAATCTAGCACATACTAGATTTCCTTCTAGCACAAACACAAACACATTGCCAATAACAATATTCTAAGGCGAAGGAAATCCACCACATGCTAAATTTTCTTCTAACATAAATAGAAGCATATTACTCACAAAGACATTTCAAAGTAGAAGAAATATTACACATTCTAGAGTTTATTGTAGCACAAACACAATCACATTGCCAAAAATAACATTGCAGTGTAGAAGATATCTAGCATACGCTTGATTTACTTCTAGCAAAAACACAAGCACATTGGCAACAATAACATTGTAGGGCAAACAAAAGCCAACAAAATCCAACAACTTCTATCACAAACACAATCACATTTCCAATAACAATGTCGGAAGGTAAAATAAATTTAACGCATGCTAGCTTTACATGTAGCATAAATACAAGCATACTACCAATAACAACATTTTATGTCAGAAGAAATCTAGTTCATGCTATATTTCCTTCTAACACAAACAAAAGCACATTACCAAGGTGAAAGAGATCTAACACGTGTTATATTTCCTTCTATAATAAACAACCAAATTGAAAACAACAACATTGCATAGCAAAAGAAATCTAACACAACTTGTAGCCCAAACACAAGCACAACATTTCCAATAAATTGCCAAAGTGATGGAAATCTAACACTTGCTAGATTTCCTTTTATCATAAACAACCAAATTGACAACAACACTATTGCAAAGAAAAAGAAATCTAGCATAGTTTCTAGCCCAAACACAAGCACATTTCAAATAAAAATATTGCAAGGTGAAAGAAATTTAACGCATATTAGCTTTACATGTGGCAAAAATACAATCATACTACCAACAACAACATTGCATCCCAAAATAAATCTATTGCGTGTTACGTTTATTTTTAAAACAAATCAACAAAGTGTAATGGTGATTATTTGTTGTGAAGACCCATATGAAAAGTGGTGTAATGCTAATAAGACCAATGAAGCTACTGCAGGATACCCACTCACCTTTCCCTTTATCCTACAAAAAAAATCCGAGGTGCAAAATCCTTTTCTTGCCGAGTGATTTCTTGTAAGAGGCGAAAGTAATGAATAATTCTTCCTGCTAGACTATATTTATTTGGGGAAAACAGGGTGAAACATGAAGCCTCATCACTTCAAAATTTGCGTTTCCTTGGGGGGGTTGTTGTTCCTCTAACGGTTGATTTCCCATACTAATTAATGTTTCCTTTAGCTGACACATTTTTCCTTCCACTAGGTTGTCAACAAGGAGCTTATTATAACAGAATATTCATCTATTGTGCTCCTTCCAAATTTCCCAAAGGATGAAACCTCGAATGAAATTTCAGGTAAGGTTCACCACCTCGTATTTTGTATAATGTACCCGCCATTTCTTTATTGTTTCTTGTATGCTATCTCAACTTTGGTTTCTTTGTCTAAATATTGAGGCTAATTAGTCCCATAGTGCCTCCATATAGTTACAGGTGTTAAGTAAATGAATAAGCCTCTCTTTTGTGTTTTCGGAGAGGAAATAGAAAGAGGAACCTACTAAGATTTTCACTACTAATTGATCATGTATACGGTTTTCACTACTAAGCTTTGGTCCTTAGAACATCTTATATACATAATCATCATTACTTCAAAATACAAGTCATTAAAACAGAAGTTATCATAGATTGTAGCTACAAGATTTAAGATGTTATGATTGGGTTTAACCAACAAGTCATTTGTGATGGGTTATGTTTCTTAACGACTTGTTACTTACATTTATTATTTTCATCTTGATGCCAGATTGCCACCTCTAATATGGCTAAAGGGATGCATAAATCCATCTCATCGAATGGTGAGTGAAGATACTCATCATCCTAACCATGTGGACTTTTTTAGTTCCTTTGACATGTTAAAATTTAAGTACATAATCAAAACTATTAACCCTAAAAGCTTAAAATTCTTAATAAAAAAAGTATTGGTGTCTAGTATCTTGAAACACATATTTTAACGTAGAAAAAAACAAGGAACTTTCACAAGGATATTAATGAAAATTTAAATGTAAGAGTCATTTAAAAAGAGTTTTCGATAAGGGGAGGTTGACACTCCGAAATTTGGGTAGAACCTAAAATGAAGGGCATGAATAGTGAGAAAATGTCATCAAATTTTCATTTGACAGGCACAGGGGATTTAAAATTCATGCCTCAGAAAGAGTGTCTGCACTTTCTATTTTGACTTTCCTAACAACGTTATACCTCTACCTTGTGCAAACTGTTCCACAACTTTATCGTACAACATGTAGTGTTTGTTACTTATTCCTCACCTTGCACAAGCAATCATATGAGTAGTTATCTTAGACATTGACCACTCTTGACCAAACTTGAAATTTTATGTAGACGTTGTTCCACAACTTTATCTTACAACGTGTAGTGTTTGTTACTTATTCCTCACCTTGCACAAGTAGTCATATGAGTAGTTATCTTAGACATCGACAACTCTTGACCAAACTTGAAATTTTATGTAGGCGTCTAATTTTTAAGTTCTATCCAATTGTGGCCTTTTTAACCTTATTCCTTTTTCTATGAATCAAATCTTGTGTTGACTCCAAATTTTTATTTTTACGAAGACTTAAATATTATGTGGAATGCAATGTTTTCCAGGCATAACTCCCTTCTTTGTTTAACAACCCACCTTAGTCAGATTTCAATATGGTGAAGATGTTTGTGGTAGTTGAAACATGAAATGGATATTCACTTTATACACAGTTGGTCTGGAATCTGATTTTAATTTATACTGGCCATATTCTTAAGCCCTGACATCATCAACTCATGACATTGATTACGTAATTGAAGTTTCATGTTCAGAAAATGTGTTGTTGATTTCAAATGTAGATGACATGTTTTAAAGTGTGGCTATAGAGATAATCAAGACCAAATGCCTCATTCAGCCTTAGCACATTTATTGTTCAAGCCTAGGCCTCTTTTGGCCCTGGACATTCTAGCCCCACACTCCACAATCTTTGAATAAAATTTGATCAAAAAAATATAAAAAAAAACACAAAAAAACATTAAATAATTAAATTAGCCTTCATAAAATGTTCACAGAATCGAAAGAAACATGAAACAAATAACGGGTCTACTATCAATCACTTAATGCATTGATAGCACACATTCACCATAGATATCCATGCTGGGCACCATGCCTTGGCATCCAGATCCTAGATCGAAATGTGACGGGCAGAGCGACCAACAACCAATAGAATCAGCCATTGGTCAATGCTTGTGATTGCTCAATCTATCTTCACCAAATTTGACATTTTTAACTCCCGCCATCAAGCCTACTCTGCCCACCCTACTACATGCGACCCACTTTTGAACCCCAACAAACCCATAGATAACCTTTGTTTGAAGGTTTCGTTCACTTAGAATCTAGTACCTCATGCACCCAAATCACCTGCAGATCATAACCCCGGGCCACTCTTCGATTCTCTGCTTCCTCGTGATAAACATATGAGGTACTGAATGATACCCTAACTAGAAAGCTTAATGCAATTACATTGCTAGAGATAATAAAAAAAATCAGTAATGCAATTACACCTCTGCGAAACACCCAGCCTCAGAAGTTCCTAAGTATTGTGAGACAATGTGACACTTTAAGCAAAGTGATGTTTCCTAGAAATAAAGAACATAGTAATGCAATTACACCCATGTGAAACACCGACCCTCAGAACATACTCTAGTATTGTGAGACAATGTGACACTTGAAGCACCACGATGTTTCTTGCTTCTACTATCCTTCTCAACTAGGTTAACAAGCACTCCCAAAATGATATCAAGATAATCCAAATCTCTGTCACTTAGTGGCTCATCCTTCTGATTATTAGAACAAGATCTATTCATTGGTGATTCTGAGTTGATGTATTTTCCCTTTCCTTCATGCCCAGGAATCAAGTAAGTTCATGTAGAATAAGGATGGGAAGCAGAATTCTACCTATGTCCATGCTTGCCTTTCTGTCGATATGGCTTGACAAGAACACAAGAATTTCTTATTACTGAAATGCAATAGTATGTTAATAGCACACTGAATAGATTTCTCTTTACTGTAAAGTAGCATTTGTTTTTCAAACATTACTGCATGTTACCCATTTGGAGTGCTTTCCCTTGGACAGTAATGGCCACAAGAAAATGAAATAATTTCTGAGCATGTTCTTAGCAACTTCCCCCTTTCAAAAGACTGGATCATATTTCCTGCCAGGGGCTTTGTGGGCCTTAGTGGTGGATGAGAGAAGATGAAATTATCTTTCATTGATCTTTGTATATCAGTTAGCCACTATTTCTACCTCATAGATATACTATGTTTTCTTTTTATTATATTTATAGCACTTTCACTGCTTGTACTTAGCTTAGAGATGTCTTTTGCACTCCCTTGATGTAGTGTTTATGATGTATTTTCCATTTCCATTGACTGCTTTTTTATTATTACATTAATATACTTTTTTCCTCCATAGTTATGTTCGATGTTGGCAAGCTGCTCTATAGTTCAGGCTATGATAATGTTCAGGGATAAGAACTGCTAGAATGTTTATCACGAACTGTGATGATCATCACCCAAGTGTTTTCATAGACAGATAATTGCTAGAGCGAAATGAAAGCTTGAATTGAGATGCAATTATATAGGCAAGCTTCTATGTGTTGTTTACTCCTAAACAACAATCTTGATTGCACAGAGCAATATACCCCTTCATCTGGAGCTGTTTAGGGGGAATATGAATTAAGAAGATGCATGATAGTCTTTCTTATGGGAAGAATATTTAGATCTGCGTAGTATTTTCTTGAATACATTCTGTGATGAGTCATAAATCAGTTATAAAATACAAGATTTTGCAAGACTGTCAATGTGAATTCTTCAAATGAATGTAAATTAGGCACTAATATTGATGCAATGAAATTATTTAATAATTGTTAGCTTGGTCCTTAAAAGGGCATTTATGGATTTATTTTTCATTAAGAGAGAGTCCAGCATGTTTAGTGAAAGCAAACATTTTTGTCATACTTACAAAGTGCTTATGTGGTTTCCCACCAGTTCGAAAGTAATTTTATCTTGACAACCAAACTATCAGTGGAAGGGCCTCTTAGATTGAAGGAGGAATATATTGATGGCGTGATTGAAATGCCAAACATACCTGAAAGCTCAATACCAACTCAATTGAAGGATTCCTATGGGCAAGTTCTTACTGGTTTTGAACAACTTCCTGCCTCTATGAAGGAGACTTTGTCCAGTGGATTGAAAATCCCACTAAGTATGTACATTTCTATTTTATAAATCTCATTTTTCACTTGTAGTCTTATGTATTTAGTGATTTGCAGCAAGTATTTCTTGTGCTAGGATAGAATATTTAATAGGTATGCCAAAACCAAAATTTGTGAGTTTAATTCCCAGTTGTTTTTTCAAGATCTAGTTTCTATTATTAATTTATCACGGAGAGGAGAAATAAAATTATATTAATGTCCACAGATGACCAAAGTAGGTCAATGGGACTATAATGTACAACCTGCCAAATGAGCAATAGGGGTTTGCAGTAGCCATGATGTAATTTTTTTTTTCCTACAGCACTGATGCAGTAATAAGAAATTCTATATTACATCATCAACCATCTTGATCTGTCATTAAACAATGTCCAATCTTGTATAGAAGTTGGGCATTGCATTTGATGGCCTGTAATTATTGTTGAAGTTATTCTTGGAGTGAAGTCCACTTTAATTATCATTGAAGTTATTCCATTTCTAGAGCTTGCAGTGGGAGTTGACGAGATGTGCATCTTAGTGCATGCACTTAAATGCCAGCCAGTCGAATTAGCCTTGGAAGAATGAGTGGGAAACACACTTGCTGAAGTGGGGCCATCTATAACACTTTCAACAAAAATAGGCTAGCCCATTTAAAATGAACTCACATTGGCTTGTAGTGCATAGTTTTTCTAAAATGTTTAGGGAAAATTGGCAACCATATGGTGAGGGCTCGGGTCAGTCGATGGCAATGCATTTTTTAATCTAATCTGTAATCTATAAAACCCTTGGAAAGGGATTGGGTGGTCAAGAATAGGAAGGAGTAGTTACTGAAGCCACAACATAACAAAAGCTAAAGTGTCACACGAAACCAATCAGGATAAATTTAACAGACGTTGGATAAATATCAAATGACTCCTATTCAAATGAAAGCACAAATGCACAACTTTAAGCTATTGCAACAAAATACGGAGGGGGCACAATAATTACAAAGAAGCAGATATCAAACATGAATATTTCACGCATACAAAAAACGACAAAATGCCCAAATTATCAAAATTTTGGCAAATCAAAAAATTTATACGGAGGGATCAACAATCTATCCTTCAAAGGAACTAAAAAATAAAATAAAAACAATCACACGAAATAACTCTCTTCAATATCTACAGAAACAAAGCAAAAAGAAAAACAGCGGAAAAAACCCAGAAACCCTCGTAGAGATTTTCTATAGAAACATACCCTAACCTAATCAAAATAAAGGACCGAAACAAGAGCACACAAACCCCCATAAAGGTTTTATAGAGAACATATCGTAACCTAATAAAAATAAAGCACGACCTGAATAGTGCAGAGGACTAGACATTCAAGCACCTAACAAATTTTATCCACAGACCACGCATGAAAATGCAAAGCAAACGACCGTAAAAGAAATTGCAAAGCAAAGAGCCGTGAAAAATATTGCAAAACAAAAGGCCTGTTAATATTCTTTTCAAAGAAAATAAAACTGAAGAGACTCATACCTGTATAAGAAAAATTATTCAAGGGTTCAATATTAATCATTTTCTCATCATGAATATGAATATAAATTTGACAAGAAAAAAGAAACAGATATGTAATACTTGTGGCTTCTCACCAACAAAATATTTCTTTGATGTTTTGTCCTTTAAGATCCTATGAGGAAATTGGTTCAAGATATAGAAAATTATGTTTCATTTTCTATTTTCTATGCATTTGTCCTATCAACAATGTCAAGAAATTTTCCATCATTTCAACTCCTTTGCATTACATCCATGGATAACAGTTTAAAACGGAGAAAAATTAGTTTTCAATTTACTATTTGTTGATAACAAATTCTGTACCTTTATTTTGTGTTCTCTTTCGTATCACAATGAGGGTATTCAAGCAGAAAGCAATGCTTTGGAGCAACTTATATGATAGGTTCTCCTTCAGATATTTCTTTCAATGCACTTTCATTTGAACCTGCAGCTACTTCAGGGCAACCTTTGGCAACAAGAAGAGAAAGATGAACGGCTAAATAGATGAGGGCAATAGAGAGAGGCTAGGGAATTGTAGTTCTATGATTTGGTTAAACGAGGAGAATTCTAGTTCTCCATTATCAATGCTCACTTTGCAGACAATGAATCTCGACATGAAATCATGAAAAGCCAATTGTAAATTAGAAAATAAAATTTCCAATTGTAAATTAGAAAGTAAAATTTCCAATTGTCAATTAGAAAGTAAAATTCTACGGGCTAGGTGCCTCACAACCTGCCCTTTCTAAATATAACTAATTTCTATGTTTTTAATGTTGATCAACAGATTATTGACTTTCTTGTGAGCATGGACATTTTCAATGAGATGATGCCACATGGCTATTTGTGATTGGTTAAAAAACTTAGAAGGGTCAACAAGCGTCGACTAGGTTTGAACCCTCAACCTCCCGTACAATAGTCCACGGACTTACCACCATGCCACGAAGTTGTTTCTTAACAATCTATGGTCATGGGTTTTATTTAAATTCAATTGGGTTCTGCATTTAGGGGAGGGGTCGTGGCACAAGTCCTTAGCCCCCGTCACATTCAACACCACAGAACCGTGGTGGAGCCGCGAAGGCAGTAGATGAGCTAATTGTGTCTTTGCATCAAGCCAACAAGGACATAGTTTAAAGTTCTCATCACAATTACAATTGTATCATTTGATCTTGTTATATAATGTCCTACAGTTTTTTTTATATCACCCTTAAAATTTAACGTGCTTTTACTCTTGTTTACTTTATTATATTAACTTATCTCAAGGTGTTATTCATTCACAACTTTAATCCACATTAGGACAACAAGCTTCTCAAAATATTTATTATATACATTCATTATCATGTGTTGTGTATTTCCTGTGGTTTTCTTTTTAATTATTACTTTATGTACATTTCCTGTAGTTTTACTAGATTTCCCATGAAATATAGCCTGCATCTTTTCTGTTGATCTTGTTCTGTCGATTTCAAATCAAATCTTTGTTACCTAGAGTTACAACTAACACCCTTTAGCTAACCAAAATTCTCTTGTCACTTGATTTTAACCAACCTAACATTTTCCATTTGCAATATGATTATAAACCATGACACAATCTAACAAGTTATGCAATGTGATGCCCACTTCCAACCATAGGCTAAGAATGGAAATTGACATGTATGAACTCATGTGGGGTTGTCGGTAATGTATGACACGCCATGAGGGGGGCATGCCATATCTAGTTGAATTTCCATGTTCATAAAGGTTGATGATTCCAATGATAACATAGAACCATAACATTATTAAGAATGACCCGAAGACATAAAGGATGAATGGTCTCACGAGGTAAGAAAATTCCTTGATGAGGATGATCAAGACCCAATGTAGGTATAAGACACTAAGTGGGGGAGTTTAGAGTGCATAGTCTAGTGGCAAGTTCCATGCTAGAAATCCTATATTTGACTCAGTCCAAGGGTGGTACTTTATTGGATGGCCTAGGAAATGACCCTTGGTTTAGTGAAAGGTTTTTTTTTACCAAGCTATACCATTTTTTAATTTGAGGGAATAAAGGAATTATAGGTGTATTCTCCTTTGGATTATCATGTGAATTCATGTACTCCAAGATGGGCTTGTTTGAAGGAAAATCAATATCAAGGGAGTCATATGAAATTGATGGAGTGACAACCCATGTGCGAAGAGTATCCTAATCATATTCCATATTATGATGGATTTTCTAACCAAGGTCAGTAGATGTTAGAAAGATTTCTTGAGAGGTAATCACTTCCACAAAAGTTGGCATTATGCACCCATGATATCATATTTATTAGGCACCACCCAAGGAGTAGTAGGTTCAGTGGATCCATTGGTGATATAAGAGATCATGTTTATATAGTTGGAAGAGTGTGATGAATGAGGAGGAGTTAGGGGAAGGGTGCCCATCCATGAAGAGTATTTGAACATCCCTTCTCCAATGATTTCAAAAGTGAAAGAGGAATCCCCTACAAATGGAAGTCACTAGCTATCATGGAAATTCAAGTGAGGATTGCAAAAGGTCAATTAGTTGAAAGTTACAATCTTACCCTAATTATGGAACATCATGAAAAAAAATACTAATGAGACAATAACCATCATGGCATAGAACTAGGTTTTCCCAAGAAAGAGATTGTAATCTAATGGGGAATCAATTCCTTTGGCTTAAATTGATATAATTTTTCACATGATCTCAATAGAAAAAGAAATAAAAACCCTAGTGAGGTTCGAGGATGTTCCCATTGAAGGCCTTTAACAAAAAATTCATTAACTAAAAGGTTGGAGATCAAATATATTTCCAACACTTTGATAAAATAATACAAGTAGATGATTTTTTGTTCAATATTGGCCTATGAACATGTCATCCAAAAGTGTGAACCATTATATGGAAGGCCAAATGATGCGGAAGATCAGGTTTCCATGATGTGGGATCAAATGTGATGAGATTCAAATTTTAGGGATCTAGTCGAACAATGGTATTTAAGAGCATATTTCATTGCATATGGAAACTTTGGAAAACTTTAAGTTAACATGGTAGCGAGTGCTTAGGCCAATTCCTCAATAATGGTTTATTTTTTGAGTAATCCTCGCATTGGGTTATGTGTTTTCTTTTGAATTGTGCCTTTGTCAGGTCATAATATAGTACCAAATGATAATTTTTCAATGTGAAGGGGATCATTGGTCTGAATAAGGACCATGGGTTTTGAAGTGGAAGGACTTGTCTCAGGATTTTCATAATTTTTCACTCTAGGAGTGATGTGGATATGTTAATTAACTAGAAACATGTCATGCATGGATGATGAGGAAGCATGTGGAGGATTGTTCCCACCCCACCTTTGTTGAGGAGGTGGAGGATTCACAATCATATTATTTTATTGAACTGAAAATAGATTTGTCAAGACAATGGGTTGAAGAGAAAAAAGTTGTTGTGATAAGTATAGATGGATCACATCTATCTAGGAAAACTCATGAGGATATGGTCCTCCCCAAAAATCTTACAAGGAAATAAATTCTTTTTCTTTTTCTCTTTGGTGCCACCCTAAACATTTTACTCAGTTTGAGGTTCCACCTATTTATTGATATGAGGTTTATTGGAATTGCTTTTATTCTTCTTACCTCTAGGTTGTTGAGAATTATTCAAGGGCATGAAATGCATTAAATTCAACTTGGAGGTATGAATAAGAGAACTAGAAGTTTTAGTGGTTGGATTAGTAGTCAGGGCACTAGAAGTGATGTTTACTTGGTCCACCTAATTGGTTAGCTAGCTTATGTTTCCTAAGGAAATGGACCCCATCACACCATCCAACATTGGATATTAGCTTGGGTTTTGAAACGTCATTGAATGAATGAGGAGAATTAAGGATGATTTCATATAGTGTGCATTCATGACTAGATATCAATTTGAGTTGGTGGGTGTGAATGATTGTTTGTTCCTCGATTTGGGATCATAACTTTTCTATGCATTCAAAAATACAAGGTAATAGTGACTTGGTAAACCATTCATGAAATAATTCATTAGGGAAATTGGTTCTCAACAAAAAGATTCTTCATCTCCACTTGTGGATGTGATTAGAGATGTTGGTTGAGGTGTCTTAGTGGAAGTTAGTGAGTATGTCCATTCCCATTTTGTACCTAATAGGAAGTTGATGGTGATGGAATGTATCCTATGCTAAATACATAAATTTATCAGAGGTTGTACTTTTAATACCATTGTACCATTTGGAAGAACCATCGATGAGACTAATTTATAAAATTGACAACCGAATTATATCATCCATGAAGGATTTTGAAGAGAACCATAAATGATAAATGATTATATGTGTTGCAAGGTATTCCCTAGGCTTACCATAAAATTTTGGGATGTTAGTAGGTAGTTTAGGTGGGACCACAAGCCATGTAAGATTATGCTTGACAAGATCATTCGTTAACTTTGATAGATCAAGAAATTTAAGGGTTTCCAAAAAAGGAGAATGAAACAATTTCTACGGAGGAGGTGATGATACTTACATCCTATATCTTATAATCAACCCATGGCATGGTTTCTAAAAGTAGAATGGCTACTTGAGGAGGCATGGTTACTAGAGGGGTAAGATTCAACACCCATGGTGATATCATAAAGGTTATTTAACCTAGCAGGTGGACCCTCAGTGGAAAAGGGACTCTTGAAATGTTGTGGGCCTCCAAGACCAAAAGGTGCACCAAGATTAAAGCCTTTTGGACCAAAATATTGACCAAATTAGTTAGTACCATAAGGATACAACACATTTCTAGGAATATTGTCTCTATCACCTTGGATATTCCAAGGAAATTAAGTATTCCCTTGAAAAGATGACCCCATTAAAGATTTACTTCCCAAAGGATTTATAAACCCATAATTAATGTGTATACCTCAAATTGTGCTAGGGAACAACATGAACCTAGTAGTATTATTCCAACCAAAATGGAACTGAATATTAGGTGTGAACAAACTACTTGTAGATATACTAGGACCAAGGGGTGGACTTGTAGATCTAGATGTGAATGTAGGGTTTGAACCTCCTACAAATAACTTGCATATGCTACTCATAATGGAACTATATCCTTTCCTAAATTTGAACAAAGGGACCATATTTGAAGGTGTGGTGTCACCTATATTGGATGTACCAAGTGGATGAAAAATAGATCGCGGGTTATTATTCCAAATGGAAAGATAGTTTCAACATGCGTTGTAAAAACATGACTTGTGGTAGTGGGACACTATATGGAGGGTTCCTCATGGGTAGCTCTAGTGACACTAGGTGTAGACACACTAGGTTATGCAATCTTATGAGCACTAACCACAATTAACTCTAGGTAAATACCATTTGAGTGGAAATATCTAGTCAAGTCTACACCCCCACCTAGGAAAATGGGTGAAGGAATGTGGGCCATTCAGGAATGAGAATGGGGTGCTTTAATTTCATCAACTACTTTGTAGACTACATATTCATCCCCCTAAAAACCAACCAATGTGGCCCCTGAGGTAGGTAAGTCTATGGTAGTAGTCTGGTTGATCCTATGTATTGGAGAAATGCCCTTCTTTTAAGATGATGAGAATGATGTGGAATAAACCTATCCAATATGTTTGTAAAGGATGTGCATGAATAAAAATGAATTTAACCTAAGTACATCTAGACTCAAGCAAACAACAAAGACCTAACAAATTTGAGCAAGCAAGAAGGCCAATTGATCAAAGGAGTCTTCCATTAGTTAGATCTTGGTTGTTTCTTTAGGGCCCAGTTCAACCACAAAGATATAGATAGTATGGTTACCCTTCTCTCCTTCCTAATGGTTCTAGACCTAGCTCAAGTACCTTTAATTATGCATGGGCACCCTTTTTGGGGGATCCAAGTAAGTATTGACCAACCTTTGTCTCAGGTACAATAAGTATGTCCCACTCACCATTTCCTATGTAAGTCCTAATATTATGGCCACTAGGGTTACCACCTACAACCAAATAAACTAGGGTAATAATCATTGGTTGGGTCCAAAAACAAGGGTAGGGTATGAATCCATATCCTCCCAAAATAGACCCTTGCATGTATGTATACCAAACCACCAAGACTATATGCAGTGGGATGATCACGCCACTACTCACTTTGTGGCCAAGTGCTCTACCATTGTGTTATAAGGGATCCCATGGCAACGAATAATTGTAAATGGATTTGCACACCATAACTCAATTTTCTAGTGTTATTTTAATGGCCTTGGAGAGTGTCCTCACCAAACTTTTCCAAGGCCCTAAGATTCTAAGATAATAATGGTGTGCTAGCCGGGAAATGAAAAATGTTCGATAAATTTTATTAATCATTTCTTTTAGTGGTTTCTTTTTAACTTAGGGTTATTCAATGTTAAACTTGGTGGAGTTTTTGTCTTTATTCAAAGAAAGAGATGAATAATTATGAACATGAAATCCTTACTATTGATGAAAAATATCTAGATAAGAGTAATAAATTTCCAATTCAGTATGAATATAGTCCTCACAACTCTATCCTTTATCACTTAGAAATATATTAACAAATAAAAATAAAAATTATTATGAAATCAAAGGAAAAAAACCAAAGTAAGCAAAAGGAAAATACACCCAAAACCTAAGACCATACTTACACTCACAATAGTAGGCAAAAAAAGAAAAAGGGCCACAAGACAATGATGACAGAGATATACCCAACCCTAATGTCATTAATGGGAATCAAATCTAGTAGGATATATGGCCCTTAGAAAAGACTACAAATCCACCTATGCGAAGTGAATTTGAAGATTTTATGGTTGAGAAAAAGCCTAAAAGAATCAAATTTGATATTAGTCTAACCTTGGGCTCAGAATGATGCAAGAAAACAAAATAAATCTAAAGGAAAACCCCCTCAAAACCCTTATTGATCTCATTTAATGCTCTTTCATAGTGTAAATAGAGAGTACAATTCTATTTCATAGACTAAGTGGAGTGTTAGACAAGAGACCAAAACTCTATGAAGACTAAGTAAGAGAGATCAAAGGGTTTAATGCTTTATTCTAGTGTTTTTAGGCACACATTTTTCAAATTATATTCTTCTAGAACCCCTACTTGTGACTTATAAGAAATAAAAGTGTAATAAATTAATTGAATGAGAAAAAAAGGACCACAAAGCAACCCAGTAGGACACTCGGTGGAGTTGGAAGTTCTATTTATACAAAAAATTATTTGTAGCTATAGAAACAAATGGTTACGGTGTTAAGTGCGGTGAAGGTAGTTCAGCCAGCAAAGACTACCACTGAAGATGGGAATAAATATTTTATGCGTAAGCATATTCCAACATGTATTGAAGGCCAGGAAACAATGAAGATAGTGTTTCACTTAAGATGGGGAAATGTAACGCCCCCTAGTGAAAAGTAAAGGGTTAATTTATTTTTACCATAATAATCCAGTAAACGGTGGAAAACTTAATATTTAAAGTTTATTTTGATTTGACTTTGAAATGGGTTATATCGAGCCAACGAATTTATGGGAAAAGACACAATTAGCTCATCTACTTCCTTCACAGCTCCACCACGGTTCTGTGGTGTTGAATGTGACCGGGGCTAGGACTTGTGCCGCGACCCCTCCCCTAAATGCAGAAACAATTGAATTTAAATAAAACCCACTACCATAGAGTATTAAGAAACAAATTCGTGGCATGGTGGTAAGTCTGTGGACTGATGTGCGGGAGGTTGAGGGTTCAAACCCCGTCGACGGTCGTTGACCCTTCTAAATGCTTTTAACCAATCACAAATAGCCATGTGGCATCATCTCATTGAAAATGTCCACGCTCACGAGAAAGTCAATAATCTATTGATCAACATTAAAAACATAGAAATTAGTTATATTTAGAAAGGGCAGGTTGTGAGGCACCTAGCTCGTAGAATTTTACTTTCTAATTTACAATTCGAAATTTTACTTTCTAATTTACAATTGGAAATTTTATTTTCTAATTTACAATTGGCTTTTCATGTTGTGATGTCGAGATTCATTGTCTACAAAGTGAGCATTGATAATGGGAAACTAGAATTCTCCTCTTTTAACCAAATCATAGAACTACAATTCCCTAG
>APFE031039319.1:960-12927 GCA_000404065.3 Pinus taeda
TAATACCGAGGAGAGAATGAACCATCAGATCACTACATATCGTGACCGTCGGATTGTAAGTTACAAAAGTACATAGTAAAGAAACACACTTTACCTAACTCTATACTAGACCAAGTTATACTTAACTATTTCCTATGTGTCGGAATATCCTAACAATTGGGGGGTCTAGATGGTAACAAGATTCATTCCATTAGTTAGGTTATTCATCAAACTTTGATTCATTCACATGTATTCAGAAGAACGTTTACACAAAAGTAAATAACGACATAGCATCAAAGGTAACAAAGAACTTTAAATTTTTTTAATGGGATATGCAACTCAAACACATTCAAATACAAGATACTTATAAATAGATCCCCGAAACAAAATCATTTTTATTATACTTCAGAGTGCCAAGCCATTACAACATAGATTTGCAGACACTATGCAAGATATTCTTTAGAATTTTTTCAAAACTAGATGAATAGACACTATTACGATAGAATACATCAAATGGACTTCAATTCTCATTTCAGCAGCATGTTGGCCATATTCTTTGTCTCTCCCCTACATCTTGATCTTTACAGTTATATTTATAATATATATATATATATATATATTATATATATATTAATATATATAAATTTATATACTATTATTATATATATATATATAATTATTATATAATATAAGATTTATATTAATATATATATATTATAATTATATATAAATATATTTATAAATATATATTATATATATATATATATATATATAATATATATTTGTCTCCTTTGATCTTGTTTATGCTCCCTTGATTTGGTCTGACTTAGCCAACTTGACGAAATGTAACTACTTAGTCCACTTTCCATTTAATTCCTTCAAAATCGGCATCTCGATCCTTCTTCCACGGCCTTGGTAAGTCCTAATATAACTATTCGTTTTCATTGCTTGTTGCTTTCTTCTTCTTTTTGTCACTTTTCCGCGTATTTGACCATTTTCTTTTTCACTTGCACTTCTTATCTCTGCAACTCTTTTTTGTCAAAATTATTCAAAATTATTCACAAAAATGAAGGACCCAATAGGCCCCAACCACAATCTATTGACTCACCCTCTATTCAATCATTTGCTTGCAAGCTCGGTCCTTTATGAGGTTGTGCAACTGATACCAATACACTTTGTCCTTGTATTACTGCTTCTCCTTCAAATGAAGGACAAAACTCTGGAACAGTTTGCAAAACTTTAATATTTAAACTGTGATAATCATCAATAGCATCTTTCCATGTAGTAAGTAGAGTAGTAGCCTTGTTAATAAATTGGGTTTCAGTCTGTACAACTGGTTTCTTAGGGTGTGAAGTAAGAAAAGTTTACCAATGAGTATCTGCATAAAAATTGAGCTCATAGAGTTGCATGAATATGGATTTGGCATTAGGCAGAATATCTCAAAGAGCAGCCTTATCCTTGTGTGGTTTCTCCTCCAATCCATGAATCTTCTTATTGATTTCTTCAGCGTGGTAAAAAAATTGTTGTTATTTCACTAGGTTGGTTATTACAAGAGCTTACTCCATTAATTGTTTTCTCTACCACACAACTCATATAGAGGTCTATTAGGTTTAGAAATAAATCTTGGCCAATATTGTACTAGATGAAACATCTCTTGTGAATCTCACATGCAGTGTTGAAGGGTATCCCAAAGAGTGGATCCTTGTTCAATGGTTTGATTAAGCTAGTGTAAGAACTGCTCTGTAGGGTCATAAACAGAATTTTGTATCTCAATAATGGTAATGCACAAATCCTTATTTGTGGCAACTAGATATGTACAAGCAGAAACTGGAAAAACAAGTTGAAGTTTGGTATTGATACCTTCAAATTGTTTTTCTGTTTTCTCTTTCTACTTACACAATTGATCACGCTCTTCGACAACACTGAGAAGTTCTTGTTGTTGTTGCTCAAGCATAATGACAAGTTTGTTATATTTATAATCGACAAAAATCAACCAATCCTCTGACTATACTGACAAGGCCCTGATTAACTTAAAGAGTTGTTATGAGGACCAATGCTAGAGATCTAAAGTGGAAAGGCTATCAACAAAGGGAAATCTAGCTTGCATAGGTTGCCCACTCACAACATACTTCTCAAAATGTCCTTGCAGTGAAGTCTTTGGTGCATTATCATGTTCTCGCTGAAGATCTTCCCGAACTTTGGCAACTACATAAGAAGGAAGTAGGGGGGAAATATCCAAGGTATGGGAACATATATATAAAACTTCTTTACAATAGTTCGGATCATAGACAAGAATAGAAAGATCCAAAGGAGAGATAGTGGCACTTGTTGATGGGTGTGATTCGGACAAATATTGCACAAGCAGCACTAGAATTGTTTATGGAATGCCTTCTCATTCCCTTGTGTTCTCTGGCTCAAAGAAAATCTCCAACTCATCCATATTTTCAGTAGTGTCTTCATGGTCAAAATGTTGAGAAGGATGATCAGAGACAGTGTCAGAGGGCGTAGAGGTTTGTGGTGATGAAACAGGGCTATGTGGTGTGAGAGGGAATCAAACATTCTTCAATAATGGTGGTGTTATAGCTGCTATAACCACCCTCCAAAATTTTGCCCATGCTTTGATTTTGGAGCCTCCCTTCTGTCCACGAGAGCTCATCATTCACTGATGTCAAGTATTCATGTTATGCTAAGACTTATCATTTCATGCAATGCTTGTGATGTATTGTTTTGTGCCTGATCTGAAGCTTTTCAAACACCAGCCATCTCTTGTCTTGACTTTGCAGTTTTGTTGGTCTTCCCTTCAGAAATTTTTCAATCTTGGAAGACATGCAAGCTTTGAGGATCTGAATTGTGCAATCCAGAGAGGCAAGCCAACCTTGAGCTCAGAAATTGTGCAAAAGCTTCCCTAGCCCTTAAAAACTATACAATTCACTAAACCAAGGAGTTGCCTAGTCCCTAGATGTTGGGAATTTTATAATCCTTCTTGGTAGTACAAATGGCCAGTTTTTCGAAAGAGTAAAAAGCAAAAAGAGAAAAAAGTAATCCCTAGAAAATAGGGAGTGGGTAATTAGTTTCCCAAAGAGTGGCACAAGTTGTTATTTTTTACTTTCGGTCAAGTGTCATTTTTTTTTTGTGATTTTAGGCATGCACATCATAAAACCTAGCCTGCCTAGATATATATAATAGACACCCCTAGAGATCATTTATTAATGGAACCTAATCTCTAAGGATCACTTCAATGAATATGATTTCGTTTATGTTCATTTTCGGCTTTCTTAACCAAGTAGAGTCCCTGGTTTTTGTTCTTTTAGTTTAAATATTTCCCTTATTTGTTAATGAACTATCTTTAACTCCTGCCTTTAAAGAAAGTAAAACACATTTAACAGCAGTTACTTAAGGTCGTGAGTTCTTTTGTCGAACAAGTTTAGTCAAGTGAATAGTAGTCAGCTTAAAGATTTTTACGCCATCCCTTGCTCTCAAGGAGCAGTATGCCACCCCATCTATTAAGTAATCTCTATGAGGTCAACATTAACCATAGTTAAACATAAAACCAAAAATGGTCAATTGAAGGATAGGAGGTCTCATCACAAGCCGACCTACCATGATCATAAGTTATAACATTGTGACATTACCATTATTGGTCACCAATCTTAGGTAATGGCTTTCGACCACAAGGTTGACAGACAAGAGGTCTCATCACGCTCTGGCTTGTTCACCATGTTAGATATTGGGAATGGAATTGTTGTTAGATGGTTACCAAGCCAGAACAGTGATCTTCAGTTGGCATTCAAATAAATTTAAGATGATCTTTTGGAACTTTGCATTTATTCCTAATAGATGGGACATTGGCACCTAAAAGGGTTAAAAGGCATCCCTGTCGAGGCTATAAATGCCTACTAGTAGCAGTGGCCATGCCTGTGGTATAGAGGTTAAACTAACATTTGCACCCAGAGGTGAAAAGAAACATCGAAGGAGCAGTGGGAAATGTCGAAGGCAGTAATCATTAATTTTGGATAATTATTTTTTTTAGAAATAAAATAAGGAAAGAAAACTTCTTATATTGTTAATTTTGGAGCCTATGCTAACTGTCGTTTCAAGCCCTCATGTGTCTTTATATGGTTTTATTTGATATTTGTGTGTTTTCTCCTAATGTCGCATCCTCCTAAGTAAATGTTTCCTAAGTATCGTCACTTGACCATTATAATTTTTTAAGTTAGTGAGTTGTGGTTAGGTGAACTGATGATCTTTTATATACTTAGAAACTTTCCCTATACTTATGAACACATTCAAAAAGCACACAAAAGCAGGAAAAAAAAAAGCATGAAAATATCTCACAAAAGAAAAAATCACACTTAAAGTTGACAAAGGCTTCCACTTGAAGAAAGCACACTTCTTCGAGTCAAAGGAATACTCCTATTTGGGCGCACTCCTTCAGGTTGAGCAAGTGTGTCGTTCTTGGGTGCACTCCTTCATGTCAAAGACATGCACCCTATCCAACTGCATGCATGAACCAACTTGTCCATGAGGGCACACTCCTAGAATATAGGAATCGCCTTAACTTCCTCTTAACTTATCCTTTCACCAGACGAAATGTGGCACTCATGCACAAATTTGTTTTTCATGTTGATCTCTCTAAAAGAGCTCAGTTAATCATTCCTTCACCATCATTTCATATGAGCGTGCATCTAGAGAATCATCAAATCCTTCATCAACCAGTGTGCTAGGAAACCAACTCACAAAAAGATAGAAAAGATAGATCAACACCTTAGAATTCAGCCTCTTCGAGGGGGCAACCTCCTTTACATTACACAAATGAAAAATTCTTGGATAATAAAAATGACTAAACCTCCCTTCTATATATAGGAGTCTAAGGGGTCACAATATAATCAAGTCGGCACAATAATAATAACATAAGGGCACAAAAATAACAATAGTGGGTTTCTATGGGGCATACAAATAACAATATGGGGACAATAGGGGCACAATAATAATAAGGGATATAATGACAATAGTAATGGGGGAATCACTAGTATTATAGGGGCCTAACATGCCCCTCTTCTTCCGAAAAGCGTTGTCCTCGATGCTTGAGCAGTTCTGGATGCTTTTATATAAAATTTTCATCCTCCCATGTGGAATCTTCAGCGGATAAGTTCTTCCACTTGATGAGATACTCTGAAATTGATCGATTTCGTAGCTGTCGAGTTCTTGTTTCTATGACTGCTTCCAGTTCCAATGTGATTTTTTGTTCCTCGTCAAGTTTTGGCAATATTGTTTGAACTAGGAGCTTGTCACCTATAACCTTGTTTAAACATGAAACATGGAAAACTGGGTGCACTCAGGAAGCTATAGGAAGCTCCAATTTGTATGCCATAGTACCAATCTTTTGCAACACCTTATATGGACCATAATACTTTGGTGATAATTTACTATCCTTCTTAGCTTGCTTGAGGGACATTTGTTTATATGGTTATAGCCATAGGAATACCCAGTCACTTACATCAAAACTTCTTTCGATGTGATGTTGATTTGTGTGTTGTTTCATTCTATTGTGCACCAACATGGGGTTATCCTTGGTGCAGGGCTATGGGTAACACCCACACATACCCACAATATGCATTCAACACAATAATGCATCCACAACTGTCCTAGGTGTCTGACTCTACAATGGAGTCAAACCTTCAGACCATGAATGGTCAATTGGCCCTCTTATACAGTTCCTTTGTATAGGAACTTCAATCACCCCTCTTAAAACCTTCTATCAGGACTCTATCCGCTCTTATAACCTTCACATAAGACTTTAACAAAGCCTTCCATTAAATCTCTCTTATCGAGACTTAAAAACCCTTCTTAACCTTTGGCTAAGCCTCTAGTCGCTATATATATAAATATCTATAATATATATATTATATATATATTATATATATATATAATATATATATAATATATAAGATATATATATATATATAACCATTCCTCTTGACCTTGGTTAATATATATATTAACAAGGAAATATCTATTGGCGCTCTTCCTTAGAAAATCCCTGTATAAAGGGAAAATGCTCACAACACAACTTTCTCCACCACTACACGAGTTATGCACAGACTCCGAGGTTATACCTCAATCGCAATCGGCTGTCGGCTTATTCAACAGTCACACATATATGCTCGTATCCCCCTCCTCTTTCGATATGCGACTATCAGAGTGTTAACATATAACATTAACGCAACATAAGTTTACACAGGAACCCCGCTCCAAATACATATATCGGACTTCAAAGGTTATACAATTTCCACTATAACCCTGTCGAGTCCACTCTTTTAGTCGCCACTCCTCTGATAGGCCTAAACTCTGATTGTCGATTGGCTCTATCGCTATCAGCATTCAGCGTTCCACTGTCCACTATCAATTGGATTCTCTGATTTGTGATCAGTGATTTAATCACAGCCGACGATCCTGGTTCTTGATCCGACGGTTGACGATTAATCACAGGGTTGCAATCACATTGTTATAAGGCCGGTTCCGATAAATTAAAAAAAAAAAAAAAAAAAAAAAAAAAAAAAAAAAAAAAAAAAAGACCCCGCCGATGCAATTAAATCCCAGTCGTTAATCTACGAGATCTAATAGTTGCTGAGTGTCATTATTCACTTCTACAGCTATCTCTTTACTTAGAATTTTACACTATTTTCAATGGTTTCTCTGTGGTTTTCTCCAGGCTTCAACTTCCGCCTGTTTTCTCCAAGCTTCAACTTTTGCCTCTACTACTTAACTTGCTATCTCTCCAGATTTTCTCTTAGCTTCCTTAATTGGATTCAAAGACCCCTTTGTTTATTCTTTTGAATCATGTTACACCTTTGTGTATCCTTCAGGATTCTGCCTAGAATCTCCTGCAACATAGCCTACAATTCAAGTAATTCATTCATGAAAACATTCTTCAATACTCTGAATCAGTCATAAATAAAATTTGAATATATATTAATCCCAAAAGCAAAGATTACATTCGAGATTCCTAGGTCTCGCTCACACACTTACAGGCCTAATTTATACTATTCGTGGCCTCCTCCTATTGAACGCACAGGTTCACTTATTTATAAGAATGCATTGGATTGGATCATTGGAGGATCCGATCACCCATCTAACAAAAGCCCTAAAGCTCTCTGCATGCATACATATGTGGTAGATAAGTCTCCTTGAGTCTTTATCCATTCCATATTTTCCTCTATTTTAAAATAGAAAAGTCTTCTTATCAGCTTCCCATTTAATGCCTAAAAGCTCTCTCTTGTTCCTAGAATCATGGAACTGTTTAAGGGTTGGATTTGACTTCTACCACTCATGTTCTCATTTATTTGTTTTTGAGAGCATTTACATATTCTCCCATCATCTAATTAAATCACACTTAAAGGCCTAAATATTGCCTTAACTTGATACTTAGGAAAACTATTTCCTAAAATGCATGACCCCTTATGTCTATTTTTTAAAATGATTTTCCTTGGGCTGAATGTTCCTGCATCAAACTCCAAAAGTAGAAAATATTCATGATCTCCTAATCATGTGTCTTTTGGTCTTGGTCTTCTTGGATCCCACACTTTGTTCTGTAACTGTCTAGATTCTTTATTCATTTGTTGCCACTACACTTCTGCTGTCTTTTGCTCCATTTTCTTCTTCCTGTCAATCAGGTTCAACTTCTTATTGATCTTGCTTGTTGTTGTTACCATTTTCCTCCATTTGAATTGCTTCATCATCTACTGCCATATTTCTTTAATTTCTATGTCCAACATATCTTTGGGTTGGTTCATCTTCTGCTTCTTACTTCCGCCTTCTTCTTTTTGTTTCAGGTTATTGTTGTTGTCTTCTATGCTGACTTTTCTTTTACTTGCTTCATTCTTTGGTTTACTTGCTCTTGCTTTACTTACTGCCATTTTTTCTAAAGCAATTACAACAAAACCTGCATTCACAAAACACTTGTTAAAATTAAAAACATGAGGCATTGGTGCCTCTTCTTTCTTTGGCAACATTTCAGTTTGTTGCTCTATTTCATCTTCCTCTGTAAGCACATCAGTATGTTGATTCGAATTCTCAGCAGAATTCATGAGACTGTCCATTAGTCTCTCTTCCACACCATCTATTCTAATGATGCCTTCCTGCTCTTGTCCATTGTAGTGAACTCCTCCTCCTTTAACCTGTTGTTGGTTATCTTTACTTTGAAATTGTTTGATTCCTACCGCCTCTTTACCATCTTCAAAAAATCTCTGCTCAATCTCTTTGATCACGTACTCATACTCATTCATGTTGTTTAATGAACCTGCAAACAAATTATTGCATCTTCAGGTCTCCATGCCTACTTGAGATACATCTTCTTCTTCAGAAACTGTAACTGCATCTTTTGTTCTACCGTCAAGTTCTCTCATTAGTTTCTCCAATAGTTTAATCTCTTCTTCACACTTAGCAAACACTTCATCACAATGCTCTCTTCTTCCAGATTCATCCTTTACATGCTATGTTACAATATTAAAACATTGTCTTCCTTTGATCCTTGTAATCTCAAGGTCTTCTACTGTAGCAAATCACTACTTCCCTCATTCAAGAGGTCTTCTCCATCATACTCTGTTCTCCTAGAGTACTCCTACATAATTTTGATGTCTTCAAAAGACTATCCATCCTCTTCAAAACACTCCTTTTTTAGTGTTCCTTTTCCCAAGGTTAAATCCTTTTCATAGGGTTCCTCCTTCTTAACATCCTTCAGTAGATGTCCTTCTTCCCTATTGTTTGTCTCAACAGTTTCCATGGCTATCTCTACTGTGCCTATCATCATAGTGAATTGATGATCTTTTACTATGTTTTTAGCTAACATAGTCTCTTCCTCAAGTTTGCCTTCAGTCCCTTGTTGTTTATCTCCTCTGAAGATATCTTCAAATGGTTGTTTTTCTCCTGCAATATCTGTCATCATAGACAAACTATCTGTTTTAAAAATATAAGACCCTATGGTCTCACTTGATGGTTCAGCCATCATATCTCCTTTCTGTTCTAAATCATTCATATGATTCAGAAATTCTTCGATAGTCTCTTCTTAAATCTCCTCAAGCCCTTCACATAGTTTCTTGACATCTTCACTTAGTTTCAGTCTTCAAGTCTTCATCTTCACTATCTCCCATAAATTCTCCTTGTTCTGGTTCACAAATGGATTCTTCCATTTCTAATTCAACTTCCTTGAGTTTTCCCTTCAACCATTTCACTTCTTTTGTTGCAACCTTCTATGCATCTCATGTCATTCTACTGGCTTCTTCTTCAAGACCCAAACTAGTCTCTGGCACAGAAATACTCGATTGGCACTCTTCCTTAGAAAATCCCTGTATAAAGGGAAAATGCTCAAAACACAACTTTCTCCACCACTACACGGGTTATGCACAGACCCCGAGGTTATACCTCAATCACAATCGGTTGTCGGCTTATTCAATGGTCACACATATATGCTCGTATCCCCCTCCTCTTCCGATATGCGACTATCAGAGCGTTAACATATAACTTTAATGCAACATAAGTTTACACAGGGACCCTGCTCCAAATACATATATCGGACTTCAAAGGTTATACAATTGCCATTATAACCATGTCGGATCCGCTCTTTAGTTGCCACTCCTCCGATAGGCTAGAACTCCAATTGTCGATTGGCTTTATCGCTATCGGCGTTCGGCGTTCCACTGTCCACTGTCAATTGGATTCTCTGATTTACGATCAGCGATTTAATCGCAGCCGTCAATCCTGGTTCTTGATCCGACGGTTGACGATTAATCGCAAGGTTGCAATTGCATTGGTATAGGGCCAGTTCCGATAACTTAAAAAAAGACACTTCCAATGCGATTAAATCTCAGCCGTTAATCTACAAGCTCTAACAGCTGTTGAGCATCATTATTCACTTCTAAGGCTATCTCTTTACTTAGAATTTTACACTATTTTCAGTGGTTTCTCTGTGGTTTTCTCCAGGCTTCGACTTTCCCCTCTACTACTTAACTCGCTATCTCTCCAGAGTTTATCTTCGCTTCCTTAATTGGATTTAAAGACCCCTTTTTTTATTCTTTTGAATCATGTTACACCTCTACGTATCCTTTAGGATTCTACCTAAAATATGTTGCAATAGAGCCTACAATTCAAGTATTCATTCATGAAAACATTCTTCAATACTCTGACTCAATCATAAATAAACTCTGAATATATATCAATGCCAAAAGCAAAGATTACATTCGAGACTCCTCGGTCTCACTCACACACTTACAGGCATGATTTCTACTATCCGTGGCCTCCTCCTATTGAATGCGCAGGTTCACTTATTTATAAGAATGCATTGGATTGGATCATTGGAGGATCCGATCACCCCTCTAACAAAATCCCTAAAGCTCTTTGCATGCATACATATGTGGCAAATAAGTCTCCTGAGACTTTATCCATTCCATCCTTTCCTCTATTTTAAAACAGAAAAGTCTTCTTATCAGCTTCCCATTTAATGCCTAAAAGCTCTCTCTTGTTCCTAGAATCATGGAACTGTTTAAGAGTTGGATTTGACTTCTACCACTCACGTTCTCATTTATTTATTTTTGAGAGCATTTACATATTCTCCTATTATCTAGTTAAATCACACTTAAAGGCCTAAATATTTCCTTAACTTGATACTTAGGAAAACTATTTCCTAAATTGCATGACCCCCTATGTCTATTATTTACAATGATTTTCCTTGCGCTGAATGCTCCTGCATCAATCCTTTAAGAGTTGGAGAACTTGTTGTTGATGCTCAATATGATGTTCCACTGATTGAACCTTAGAATTTTCTCTTAGATATGATGTGATGGATGGTGGATGATATCCATAAAGTGCCATAAATGGGGTCATTTTTGTTGCAGTATGGAAGGAACTGTTATACCACCATTCAACCAGAGGCAACCATTTGACCCATTGTGTCTATTTATCAGATACAAAGCAACGAAGATATCCTTCCAAACATTTGTTTACTATCTCTGTTTGCCCATCAGATTGAGGATGATAAGATGAGTTATGAGCTAACTGAGTACCAAGACAACAAAATAATTTTGTCCAAAAATTTCTTGTAAAAATGGGATCTCTGTCACTTACAATAATCTTTGGGTTTCCATGTAGCTTTTGAATTGTTTTCATAAATGTCGTAGAAACTGTACTAGCTTTAAATGGATGTGATAACGCACAAAAGTGTGCATACTTGGTAAGTTTGTCAACTACCACCATGATGACACTATTTCCCTCAGACTTGGGTAAACCTATGATAAAATCCTTTGAAATCTCCTCCCAATGTTGGCTAGGAATGGATAAAGGTTGTAATAGACCTGGTGTCTTAATTGTTCAGCTTTATTTTGTTGGCATACCAAACATTCTGCCTCAAACTTTTGAATATCTGATTTAATGTCATCCCCCAAAAAAAACCTTCTTAACCATGTGGTAAGTTTTTAAAAATATTGAGTGCCCTCCTAAGGGAGAAGTGTGCAATTCCAGAAGAATCTTTTATTTGAGTTGGGAATTCTTACAGAGGTATAAGCAATCTTTGTACCATAACGAATCATTTTTCCAGCTAAATGTATCAGGTACTGGAATCTTGTTGTAACTTTCGAATAATTTCCCACACTTATTCGTCATTCTTCCATTCCTCCCTTGCTTCGTTTATCCAATCTGGTTGGATAATAGACATGGCGCACAACAATGCTTCTACATCCTCATCCTTTCTTGAGAGTGAATTTGCCACAACATTCTGCTTCCCTTTTTTGTATATGATTTCAAAGTCATAACCCAACATCTTTGTGACCCATTTTTGTTTTTCTTCAGAGGATAATCTTTTTTCTAAAAAGTATTTAAGGCTATCATAATCCATTTTTACCTTGAAGTGTCTTCCCATTAGGTAGG
This sequence comes from Pinus taeda, assembly GCA_000404065.3. Taxonomy (NCBI): domain Eukaryota; kingdom Viridiplantae; phylum Streptophyta; class Pinopsida; order Pinales; family Pinaceae; genus Pinus; species Pinus taeda. Next base: position 12,856 of record APFE031039319.1, read on the forward strand.
GTCACCATTTCTTAAGTGCATGTAGTATTGCCAACATTTTCTTCTCATAAATAGCTTTGTGTAAATACTTTC
>APFE031039319.1:23137-58515 GCA_000404065.3 Pinus taeda
AAGATCAAAAATCCAATCCAGAACTTCACCTACTTCATCTACTGAAGTTGTAATTGAAGAAAATCCTATATCCCCAACTATAGGAGTAATTTTTCTATCCTCCACTGGTGAACAAATTTTGGGAGAAGAATTAGAAGTTCCTAGTGAAGAATGGGAACATGAAACTTATGTTGAACAACCATTGATAGAAGAACCAGAAGAATTAGAAGAACCCTATATTAGTTATGAGCAATCTATCATGGCTGAAGAAGGGGAAGGAAAGGTACACAATTTCAATGGTGAGGAAAATAGGATTGGAGGAGGCAGAGGTAGAGGTAGAGGAGGAGGCAGAGATAGGAACAGAGGAGGGGGTAGAGGTAGAGGAAACCAAGATCCTTTTGGATTTCCTATTCTTGATGAAGATACAACCCTCACAATGAAAAATCTATCACCCTCAATTCCTAATTTGCACAAAAAAAGAAATGAAGACCTAGAGACATTTCTCTATGAATTTGAGGTATTATGCAGATCATATGATTATCTGCATGATGCTCAAAAACTAAAATTGTTCCCTGCTACCTTAAAGGATTCAACATTAAAATGGTTCATGAGTCTAGGAGTGCATTCTATAATAACATAGGGACAAATGAAAGAGGCCTTCTTAGGAAAATATATAGATTATTGTATGCCTAGCAACCTTAAAGATGAAGTCTTAAAAATGACACAAAAGGAAGATGAAATTCTTGAAGATTTAGTAGAAAGATTTGTCTACAATGTTAAAAGAGAAAAAATGGACAATTTGGATGAGGAAACTTTAAAAGCCCTCCTGCTCAAAGCTATTAAAGATGAATGGATCGATCTCCTTAACCTAACCCAGAAAGGATATATTTCTCAATTACCATTTGCATATATTTGTGATTTATGTGTACACATATCAAGGGGTAAAGCACGAGTTGGAAGGAGTCATAGAGACCCTCTCTTATCAAGAATTAATAAAACTGCAATTGGGACAATCAGCAGGGTAGAATTAGGAAGTTTGCTTGATACCTTTAAGACAGATATTTTGGGGAGTCTAAGTGAGCAGATAGACACCCTTAAAATAAAAAACAAGCAAAAGTCTGAAAATGTTGCATTATCTATTTTCTGTCCTAGATGTCGAAAGAAACATGCTCTAAGAGAGTGTCCCTTAGATTCAAAATCCATAGAAACTTGTGACATATGTGCAGATAATCATGATACTAAGGAATGTCCTTCTTTACCAGGTCTCAAGGTTATATTTAATGATGAAGGAATACCAAAACAAGGAGACCCTCTTTACTTTATAGCCAAGAGACCATGGCAAAACCCCCAACCAAATCAACCACAAGGGTTCAGACCACAACAATTTGCTCACTCTTCACAAAATAATTGGAATCCATCTTGGCATCCTTGGGCCCAGCCATAGTCACAATCCTGGAATCAAGGATGGCAAAATCCTTATGGGGCCTAAGCTCAGTCAACAATATTCACCATCCTATCTTCCACCACAATTTCTACCCCAATCTAATCAAATTCCCCAAGCTAATCAATTACCTCAAATCCAAGTTCAAAATCAAAATCCACAACTCTCCCTACCATTTCAACAAAAACCATATCAACTACCCGCTCAACCACTTCCGAATCCTAACAATAAAAATACCACAACAATCTGTGTACAGCATGGAAGGGTAGAATCCTCAAACTTATATAATAACTCCACTAGATCTAAATAATGTCTTGTTAAGGTCTGGAAGAGTTTTACAAAGAAAGCCCCCTGTTGTCATTCAGGAAACAGGGCCAAATCTTAAAAAACACAAAAAACAATCGAAAGAAGGAGAGACCTCTCTCCCTCAAAAAGAGAATGAACAAACTGAAAATGTTCCAATAAATACTTCTATCATAGAACAACCCTCAGTATCAATTAGACCACCTCTCCCTGAATGGTTGAAAATCGATGGAGTAGAAAAATGAATTATCTTGCCTGATTATAATATGATGGACGAATTAAGAAATGATTGTAATAAGATTCCTTTATTACAAGCCATAAAATAAATATTGATTTTTGCGAAAACAATTAAGGAACTAAGTAATCAAAGATCATGAAGAAAAAAAAAAGACACAAAAAAGATTCAATTAGTCAAAAAAATTACAAACCTTATGATGGGGAAGACGACAATTCAAAAATATTTAGATCCAGGAAGCCCCATTGTAAAAATTCACATCAATGGAACCGAAATACAAAACACATTGATTGATCTAGGAGCAGCCATAAATATAATGAGTAAACAAGTTATGGACACACTTAGGCTTCCTAACCTTCAATACACACCAATATTATTACAATTAGCAGATAGGTTTGTGATTAAACCTGATGGTGTGTTAAAAGATGTTTGTTTATCCTTAGATTCTTGGGAATATCCTATTGATTTCATGGTCCTAACAACCAAGAATAATTTAGGAGGACATCCATTAATCTTAGGAAGACCTTGGTTAGCCACAGCTGATGCTTTCATTGGGTGTAGATCAGGTGACAAGTTTATCTCGGATGGAAATTCTACAAAAAAAATTAAATTATACCCTCCTGCAAGAACAACAATAGAACAGAGAATGAAGAATGGATAGATGATGAAGTTGATATACAACATGTTTTTACTATTGAACAAGTAAGAGAGGAAGACCAAATTTTAAACCTACTAGAAAATAATGAATCTTCCTCACATTATGATTATAGTCGAAATGAGTATCTCTCATCTAAACAAGTATCATTGCTCTCCATGGAAAAGTTTGGGAATTCTTTCATAGAAATCTTTTCAAGTAAAACTTTGAATGTTAATGAAAACTTGGAAGAATTACAAAAGAATCAATTGGTAGAAGTTTTACAGAAACATTCTTCTACTTTTGCATGAGAATACAATGATATGAGAGGGCTTGATCCTAAACCCTGCATTACCATATCTACATTAAATAGAGTGCAAGACCAGTTAGACAGCCTCAACGAAGAATGACCCCAAATTTAAAAGAAATTGTTAAGGAGGAATTGCAAAAGTTGTTAGATGTAAATTTCATCTATCTGATATCCAACAGTCAGTGGGTTTCACCCATAGTAATCGTTCCAAAGAAAAACAAAAAATGGAGAGTATGCATCGATTACAGGGAATTGAATTAAGCAACATTAAAAAACCACTTTCCACTACCTTTCATAGATCAGGTCTTAGACACATTAGCAGGGAAAAAGTATTTTTCCTTTTTGGACGGGTTCAGTGGATATAACCAGATTCCAGTAGCCCCTGAAGATCAAGATAAAACCACATTCACTTGTCTATGGGGGACTTACACTTACCGAGTACTTCCTTTTGGATTATGCAATGCTCCAACAACATTCCAAAGAGCAGTCCTTAGAATTTTCTCTGATCTTATTCACTATTGTGTAGAAGTGTACATGGATGATTTCACAGTTTATGGGAATTATTTTAATGAAGCACTGGAAAATTTAGAAAAAGTATTAATCATATGTAAAGAAACAAATCTCTCGTTAAGCCATGAAAAATGTTTCATGATGTTTAACGAAGGAATTTTTTTGGGTCACCATATTTCGGGAGATGGAATTAAGGTGGACTCATCTAAAGTTGAGGTCATTTCTAAATTATCAGTGCCAAATTGCCAACGATATGTTAGAAGTTTTCTTGGTCTTACTGGATATTATAGAAGATTTATAGAAAACTTCACAAAATTGCATCTCCACTTTTTAAATTACTTACCAAGGACTGTGAATTCAATTGGGATTCTGAATGTCAAGCTGCCTTTGAAACTTTGAAAAAGAGAATTTCTGAAGCACCTGTCTTAAAAGGACCTAATTGGAAATTACATTTCCATATCTCAACAGCTGCTTCAGATTCAGCCTTACGAGATGTGTTAGGACAAAAAGATCTTACTCCTTATGCAATCTATTATACTAGTAAAAATTTAACTCGTGCAAAGTTAAATTACACTGTAACTGAGAAGGAGTTTTTAGCTGTAGTTCATGCCATTAACAAGTTCAGACATTACATAACTGGCTATGAAACTTTTGTTCACACAGACCATTCTGCCATTAGATACCTAATGAATAAACCACTCACTAATGGAAGAATAACCAGATGGATTTTATTGTTACAAGAATTCAACATCACCATTCTAGATAGGCCCGGAAAACATAACACTATTGCTGACTTTTTATTTATAATTCAAAATGATAATAATGATCAACCTATAGAGGATAAATTTCTTGATGATTATCTTTTTGCAGTATATACTAAATCACCTTGGTATGCAGATATTGCTAACTATTTAGCTATAGGAAAAATGCCATTTCATTTGTCTCCCAAAGAAAAGAGAAGAAGAGTCCACAACAACACGTCTTATTCATGGATAAATGAAGAGTTATACAAAAAAGTTACAGATCTTATCATCAGAAGGTGTGTTCGAGAGGATGAAATACCATAAATACTTAAAGCCTGTCATGATGAGCCATGTGGAGGACATTTTTCTGATAGGAGAATTGCTTATACAATCTTGCTTTTAGGATTTTATTGGCCTTCCATTTTTAGGGACACCAAGGAATATGTTAAAAGATGTGATAGTTGTCAGAGAATGGGCAAGCCCACTCTTTCGAATGAAATGCCATTACAACCGCAGGTACTCATTGAACCATTTGAAAAGTGGGCACTAGATTTTGTTGGACCAATTAACCCACCTTCAAAGCAAAAGAGGTATATTCTGGTATGTACTGATTATGTCACTAAATGGGTAGAAGCTAAAGCACTTCCTTTTGCTATTGAAAATGTTGCAATTTCATTTCCTTTTGAGGAATTTTTCACTCATTTTGGTGTTCCAAGAGAAATTATAACAGATCAAGGAACACAGTTTACATCTAGATTAGTGCAGAAGCTTGTGGAGCAGTACAAAAGCAAACATTGGAAGTCCACTCCATACCATCCACAAGACAATGGACAAGTTGAGTCTATAAATAAGGTGATTGAAGTAATCCTGACCAAGACTATACACTAACGCAGAAAGGACTAGGTAGAGAAGCTTCCAGAAGCTTTATGGGCCTATAGAACTACATGGAGAAATACTGCAGGACATACTCCTTATGAACTTGTTTATGGGAAGCAAGTCGTACTTCTGATAGAATTCCAGATCCAAACTTATAACAAAATATTCCAGTTAGATCTTGACTTATCAAAAGAACAAAAGCAAAGGATGGGACAACTTAATGAGCTTGATGAAATAAGACAAGAAGCCCTCCAAATAACTAGTGTAGTTCAACAACAGAGATCCAGATGGCATGATAAGTACATTAAAGAAAGAAAACTGCATCCAGGAGATTGGGCATTACTCTTTGATTTGAAGTTCAAAAAATTTCAAGGAAAGTTCCAAACCCACTGACTTGGACCTTATGAAGTTGAAAGTGTCTTTGACAATGGTGCAGTTAGAATCAAGACTATTGATGAAGAGAAAATCCCTCTTTTAGTAAATGGACATCGACTCAGACTTTACTAGAAGCCATTGGCAAAAGAAGAATTTGTCAAAATATTCCAAGATAATTCAGAACTGAAGATGGTCAAGAAGAGTTCTTCTTCCTTTCCACCTTACAAACTTTACTCAGTTTTATGTTTAAAAAAAATATATATAATATATATATATATATATATATATAATATTATATATAATATTATATATATATAATAAAGGTATAAGCATGAAAACCAACATGTTGTTGGCATGTTTATACAGAAAATTTGAAGTGAACACCAATTTCTATCGGCACTTCAAATTTTCTTTTCAAAAAAGAAAAATATAATAATAAAGTTTTTTTTCTCAGCTGCAAAATCAATAACTTTCCGCAGCTTGGACAATTTTCTGCAGCCTAATAATACTTTTGAAGCCTACTTAACAGGAGCACTTGATGATTCGAATTGAAGGATAATTGACAGTGCAAAATACCTGCAAGAGATCTCAGAACAACAAATAAGGTTAGCAAAGTTAATCAAAGGTATGTGCTACTTTAATTTAGCAATAGGGATTGATATATTGCATATATGACTAAGAGGACATAGTACTGCTAAAAATTAAATGAAATCATTGCAATTTAAGTGTGATGATCGATTACTAAAAACATCATAATCCACCACTTAAAAACCATGTCACGTCCTCATTCTGAATCTGCTGAAGTAATCACTAAATCATTATTTTAAGTGCACCCCAACGGTCAAATTTATTTCCACAGCCTTCATTATAATCCATTTGTTCTTGCATATCTCCGAACTCTCATACCCTCTCTGTCTCTCCACCACTAAACGAAACCCTACCACACCATTCTCTTGTCAAAATAACCAGTCCTTGGACGAAGCATCTTCCATAATGGGTGTTATTGTCCAAACCGAGCCAGCAAGGAAGAAATTCTTAGAAGTATATTCTCAGACTAGGGAGCTGTTGTAGAAAAAAAACAATGGTTGCAATTCATAGAAAAATTCGACGGTTTTCACAGGGAAGTGACAAAGACTTTCACACGCTCATTTGATGGAACGAAGGCCGAAATAAGAGACAGTAAAATCACCATAACATATTCCATGATCGCAAAAGCAACTGAATTGCCTAGAAGCAGAGAGAAACAATTCAAAAATAGGGGAATCAATGGAGAAGATTAGAAGGTCTTCCTGAAAAACCCAAATATGGACACCACCATCTTCAAGAAAGGTATTCCTAGTATAGCCCTTAAGAGTAAATGGAGGAATTTACTACTTCTACTTCAAAATTCATCACTTTTGAAGGTCGGTTTGGATACATGTATTTCTACCATGTTAAGATAATGATGCATTTTCTTGAAGAACACCAGATGAATCTTCCTTATTACCTCTTGCATAGTCTTAAGAAAATTTCCATAAATGTTCAAAAGAAAATTCAATGCATAGATAATACTATGTATCATCATGGATTGATAAAGATCTTGGTTGAGTTCCACCATTAGAGTGTAGGGGATAACTGGGAAAATTTTCTGATAAGGAACCATTTTGAAGAAAGATCTCCTGAACAAGCCAGCAGCAATAGAACCCTCAAGGGAAGAAAGAGAACAATGGAAGCAATAAAAGAACAAGAACCCCAAACTCAACCGTAATTATCAGAAGATGAACTACCCCTAATGGATATTTTATAGAAAATGAAAAAGGGAAATCTTAGAAGAAAGAAAGCTACAAAAGAACAGAAGGGTTACCACAAACAGGACCCTTCTTCAAGGAGAAAAGCCAAAAGCCAAAAGAAGGGGAGCATAGGGAATACAAACCCCAGGACTAAGGAGAAGTACCAGGTTGAACACAATTCAACAAGCAATCTTAGAAGTGATGGAATACATTGATCTTGAGGAAGACGAGCCAACTGAAAACCCTGAGGGTTCCCCAGGAGAATCACCAAAACTATCACCGAGAGTGTCATCATCACCTTGCAATTCACCTCCAAGGAGACCAATGCACAGTCCAGGTGTTGATCCTGTTCAAAAAGATATTTATGACCACATAGAGTCATTAGAAAGAAAAGAAACAACAACTAAAGAGTCAATCCAAAGTCCTGGAGAAGGGAGCAATCAGTTCAATGAACCACAAGATCCTTCAGCATCAAATGTTTTAAAGCAAGAAATTTTTGAGCTGGAAACATTGAATAGACATCTTAAGAATGAAAATTAGAAATTGAAAGCACAGAGTGAGATTGAAATTACAAAGAGTGACAACCTCATCCTTCATTTGAGTTTGTGGTACAAAAAGAAAAAAAGGCTGAAGAAGGAAAACAGGGCAATGCAAAGAGAAATTATCAACCTAAAATATAAAATCCTCATGAGAAAACCAAGGATGCTAGTGGTTGCCAGAAATAAGAGGAAAATGAATCTAGGAGGCGATGATTAGAAGGCATAAGTGACTGATAATGATGAATTGTATGAGGACATACAAAACCTCCAGCATGGGGGAATGTAGAGTCCAAGGATTGTCTTACCTTGACACCCTTTTTTCTAATACTTCTTCCCCTTTTCCTATACTTATCACCTAAATAATGCAATAGACACCACGTTTTGTTAAAGGTAAGCACTTATATGTCTTCTTCTTCATATTTGTCTATATACCTTATTGTTTTCTTAAAGTATGCATTCGATTATGGAATTGGCCTGTTTCTACAGCTAATCCGGATTTCCGCAGTTGCCTCCATTGTTGACAGGGTTCAGAAGCTCTAGCTCAACGAAGAAAGGTATAAATGGATGAGGAATAATCCCCTCGTGGATTCTTTCCTATTCCCTTGAACCAATTCATCAAGAAGGTTTCATGATAACACAATCAACCCCAAAGTCAACTACAATATTATCATCGGGGTAGAATCTGAGTTTTCACGAAATCTTACGGTTTTCTTTTCCGAATAGAAAATCGATTATTTAGCGATATAGTTTGATCGAAATAAAGATATGTAGGCTTGAAACGCTCGTATTGTTATGCCGAAAAGTATTATAAAAGCTATGGTTGCTCTATGTTTTGGGGGGGCACCGATTTATGTAATTTCTTAGAACAATTTGTTAAGACTTGTTTGCAAGTAATAGACTTGGTTTTATGTTTGCTCTATGTTGCGTTGATTGGAGATTGTTAACTTATTTGTGGAGGGCCCCTATGACCAATACAGGTCTTTAACCAATCACACATATATTTCTTTAATTACTTAATTGTAGATGCTTTGTTTTGTGCGTTGAAATGCAATATGATGAATTCACCATTGAATCGATGTATGCATAAGCAATCTCCTTTGCTTTCTACCTAGATTAACTCTGTCATTTTATTTTCTTTTTACTTGGTACAGTGTGTTCATTTTCTTTTGCTTTTTACTTAGTGTGGTTCAACTGTTTTATTTCATAGCATAGCTGCTTTCTAGAATGTTTTCTTTAGATGAAATTAAATAAGTAAAAGAGTGAGAGCCTTTTCCTTGGCAATCAAATTCAAACGTTATTCATTTCTAAATTGATAGAATAGATCTCTCCTGCACATAGTAATTTAGATTTGGCTGCAGCATAAAAATTCAAGTTAAAAATCTAAAACAATCTAACAAAAGTAAACTCTAGAATCATTCTCATACCATCCATAAACTGATCTACTAGAGAATAATTCCTAAGAGAACTAGCTAACCACTTTAGGGATCTATACACTAATATAATCAGCAATACCATCTCCACACTAATTCTAAGTTTAGACTCTAATAGGAACATAACAACATAAAATAACTTCTAGCACATATAGTGCACCTGTGCTTCGTCAGTATACATGCCCTGGTAGATAATTTATGATTGACAATTTAAGGACATTAAATTGGCCAAACAAAGACCACACACTGTAATCGGAAAAGGTGATAAAGAAAATCTTTATGATCCCAAAGCACCAAATTTGCAGACATATACCCCATTATCCAACAATTGTTTCAACAAGTCGGCTGGAGTGAGTTTTTCCACCGTTGCATCGATTACCACGATTGCAGTGGCTCGGTCTTTTGCTCAAGGGTTTGACGGAAATCATGTTGAGGTTGGAGGTATGTCTTTTACAGTTTCAGAGCAGACATTTGTTGAGGCCACAACCTTAGCAGTAGATGGAGAAAGAATTTTTCACAGTCATGTATTGGTAGGGATCGGTGTCCCTTTCTTTTTCAAAGAGGAGTTCAAGGGTTAGAAATTGAGGGCCAGAGTTTAGAAGGAATGGTTACAGGACAAATGGCACGTCCCTCTTCACCTCTGTCAGCAACATTTCACATGCAAAGGGATATTCAATGATCCGAATTAGATCCATGAAAATTATCAGATTTCCATGACTGTATCAAAATCATGACAGACTTCAAAACTTGTGAACAATGAGCTATCAGGAAGACCTCTGGATAGTGGCAGTTTGTAGCCAGCAAGGAACGATGAGGACCTCAATCAAAACACGTTGACCGAGGACCATGGAGACCACGCAGGACGCAAAATAGTAGTTAGGAAGTCCGAATCAGAAAACGGAGGCCGTTTCTGATGCATCGTTGGGCAAAACCCCTCGAAATGGAAAGGCCCCAAGCTCTCGGTCACAAGGGAAAGCCGAAAACCATGGGAAAAGCGCTAAAGTGAAAGGTGGGTCCCGCGCCCCAAAACTAGCAGAATATTGGAGGCATGTTGGGCGGTAAGCGGAATTGTCAAGAGACCCAGCGATGCCATACAACGAATGATGCATGTTTGGCGGATGAGAGAGAAAAATGCCTCTCATCACGGGCTAATGTCCGAGCAAGTCAACCACGCAATAAGAGCGAACACCGTAGGATCTGGGAGTTCCATATCTAACGGCGGAGGTTGCGCCCAATGGGAAACCGAATTCGGAGGGAGAAATTAGGTTGTGGCATATAAAAGTCCGAAGTTTGATTTGACCGCTAAGTTGGCGGATGAATCATTACACAGAGTAACCGAAATACCGAACCGTCTGAGGAAGAGCTGGCGTAATTCGTGAGAGGACAAGTGGCCACTGCCCTGTGAGACGTTACATAGTGGCAATGACGTAGAGGCAGGGAATTCCAAGCGAATAGCAGCAGGCGAACCGAAGAGGCGGAAGAGGAAGCGAACAATCATGAGTTGTATTGGCTTTAAGCCATGAACGCACAGACAGAGAAAAAAAGGAGAAGCGAGCATTGTAAGAAAGAAAAGAGCAGTGAAGAAGGAGACAGAAGCAGACGCAGAGAGCCCAGATGACCTGTACAAATAAGGCGGCATCGAGCAGACAGAAGGCTTGAGAGGTTCAAGCAATCCCTATGAGAATATTTGTTGGGAACTGAGTACCAAATTGGACTCATCCTATTTAGACCCATTGAGGTCAAGACTTGGTAAGGAAGATCCTATGCACTCTAGTGGCTTGGGGAATCCAAGAACCACCCTACTAAGCATTATCTATTTCAGGGGACTCAAATTTAGCTCCCACTGTAAAAAATCTGCTTTAAAGACACAATAAAAGAAGGCCACCACTGAAAGCTGGACCAGAGACGTAGCCCAGGAGGATTGGGTGAACTCCTTATTAAATCTTGTTGTGCTCTTATATTTTCTTACTGTGTTTCTCTTACTATTTTCTAGTGTCCGTGTATTTTGCAATCTTATCGATCCGTTGCCTAAGATAACATAGACACACACCAGCACATGAGTCTGCAATACCTTTATTCATTAATTAATTAACTAAGATCACTCACGAGTGATTTTCAGATCAAGTGGTATCAGAGCACCTGGATGATTAGGTTAGACAAGCTTTTGTTGGATTTAGCTATTGAATGCTAACTAGATCAAAGCTCAAATTAGGAGAAGGAGAGTTGGTCAAAACTAATCCTGAAATTGGGAAAGTCTATCCTTGGAAGACAATGCCAGAGGAAGGTTCTGTGGGGCCAGACCCTCAATTCATAGATAGTTTCCTAGCCATAAATTACATGGTAGAGGAAATGTATAGGGATTTTAGGAAAAATAAGGATGAAGATTCATTAGGCTCCAAACAAGTTAAAGGAGAAAATGAGTCTCACTTCCATGACCACTCAAAAGGCAAGGGGAAAGAAGAAAGCTTTCTCACACCTCCTAATAGCCCTGAACATAAGAAGAAGGCATCTTTGATTAAACTAGATATTAAATTTGATTTACCTATATATGATGGAGAGTTGAATGCAGAAAAGTTGGACAATTGGATTAGACAAATTGATGTTTATTGCAAAGTGCAGAGTATCAATTCAGACAAGAGAAAGATTCAGCTGGAAAGCCTGCGCCTTGGAGGCACTGCCTTAGTTTGGTGGGAAGGCAGGACCCAAGCTGACATGAAGAGACATGGTAAGACCATCTCTGTCTGGAGTGAATTTGTTTCTACAATCAAAAGACAGTTCTATCCATTGGCCTACATGCAGCAAGCCATGATGAGCTGGCAAACTCTTCGACAGTTGAAAGGGAAAAGTGTACAGGGATACACTCAAGATTCAAAAAGAGAGCCTTGATTCTAGGAATCTCATTAGACTCACCTGAGACTCTGTTGAAGTACATTGGTGGTCTACACAGCTACATGAGGCACACTATCCTCATGTTTAATCCCACTAGTATAGATGAGGTATATGTTCAAGCTACTCATCTAGAAGCTAGAGGAAAGAATGGAAGTCCAGAAGTTGGGGATCATCCCAACCCACTGCAAGCAAGAATAAGGAGAAAAGAAAGCAGAAATGGAAAGCAAGGAAGGCAAACACTGCACAAAAAAACAAATCTTCATGCCCTCACTGTAAAAAGGATGGGCATGATGATGAGCACTATTGGATTCTACATCCAGAGCTAAGACCTAAGAAGTTCGAGGGCAAGAAGAAGAAGATTGTTGCAGTTATTCAGAAAGATTTGGAGTCAAAATCAGGAGATGAAACAACTATTGCAGCCACATGTATAAGAGGTAAGAATTCTGAAGCATCTACTATTAATTCTACACAATTTACTATTGATGAAGAAAATGAGAGAAAAAGGCATGAGCTTTTCCATATTCGAGTTATTTCCAAACATCAAAAGATTGATACTTTGTTTGGTAGTGGCTCACAAGTAAATTTAATTTCTGAAGCAATTGTAAAGAAATTGGGATTAGTGACTACACCTCACAAGAAACCATACCTATTAGGATGGTTGAATGATAAAGCACATCTACAAGTGACTAGACAATGCAAACTCAAGTTTTCTTTTCGGTCGGCATTTGTAGATGAGGTTGAGTTAGACATAATTCCTTTGGATATATGCGGAATTGTTTTAGGAAGTCCTTACTTGTATGAAAAAAAAGCTATTTTCTATAGAGCTGAGAACAAGTATCTACTTATTAAAGATGGAATCAAATACTTTGTAAGAGCTCATAAGCTCAAAAATAATTATACTCTAATAAACTTAGGGCAGATGAAATGAATGATAAATTCATGCAAACAATTCTTACTGATGGTTGTAAAGGAAGAGAAACCTAATAAAACCAATGTATTTGAGGGTTATGATGCTAAACAGCAAGATGATTTGGAAAAAGTTGTTTCAGAGTATGATATCTTGTTTCAAGAACCTAAAGGTCTGCCACCCAAAAAGGAAATAGTGCATGATATTATTTTGCAGCAAGATGCTCCATTGCCTAACATTGGAATGTACAGGTTTTCCACTTTAGAGAACACATAAATCAAGAAGCAGGTGCAGGAGTTGCTTAGAAAAGGTTATCAGACCTAGCACATCACCATGTGGGTCACCAATCATTTTGGTGAGAAAGAAAGATGGCTCGTGGAGAATGTGCATTGATTACCGAGCACTGAATAAGATAACAATTAAAAATCGTTATCCCCTTCCTCGCATAGATGATCTTTTAGATCAATTGAAAGAAGCTGTCTATTTTTCCAAGTTAGACTTGCATAGTGGATACCATCAGGTCAGAGTTACAGAACAAGATGCATGGAAGACTGCTTTCAAAACAAAGCAGGGATTGTATGAGTGGCTGGTTATGCCTTTTGGCTTAACTAATGCTTCTGCTACTTTCATGAGATTAATGAATGATGTACTCAGACCTTTTCTTGACGATTTTGTTATTGTGTATCTGGATGACATTCTAATATTTAGAAAAACATGGGAAGAACACTTAAAGCATGTTAAGCAGACACTAGATGTTTTGAAAAGAGAAAAACTTTATGTTAAACTCTCAAAATGTGAATTTGGAAAAATATCTTTGAATTATTTGGGACATATAGTAGGGAGTGGTGAATTGAAGATAGATCCCTCTAAGGTGGCAGTCATTGTGAACTGGCCTAAACCCAAATTTGCTACAGAAGTTAGAAGCTTGTTAGGGGCAGCACAATATTGGAGAAAGTTTATTTCTAACTTTTCCTTAATTGCAGCTCCCTTACATGCTTTAATAGGATTGAACGAGGTGTTTTAGTGGGGAGGCAAACAACAAAAAGCTTTCGACACCTTGAAACAAAAGATTAGTACAGCACTTGTACTAGCACTTCCTGATCTTCAAAGACCATTTGAGATCCAAATGGATGCCAGTGACTATGCCATGGGAGCAATGTTGACACAGCACGGTAAACCCATATGTTATCATTCTGAGACATTTAATTCTGTAGTAGTTAACTATCCTACATATGATAAAGAATTGTATGCATTAGTACGGAGTGTGAAAAAGTGGAAACATTACTTAATGGGCAAAGAGACAGTAATACATACTGATCATCAACCACTTCAATATCTACACTCCCAAACTAAGTTGCAACAATCAAGAGTCAAGACACTATAGATGGATGGGTTTTTTACAACAGTTTCATTTGGTCATCAGATATAAGAAGGGCATACACAATAAAGTTGCAGATGTGTTATCTAGACCCATTATAAATGCATCTACTATACTTAAGCATAATTATGTGTTACATGAGAGCTACATTGAACAATATTGTCAAGATATAGACTTTAAAGATGTATATGCAACTTTAAGTCAAGGAAAATGAGTAGAAGAATTGGATTATCATGTAAAGGACAGGCTCTTATATCATTGTGGGAAGCTATGCATTCCACAAACTAAAAGAGTAAAGATAATTCGAGAAGCACACACTTCTTTAATAACAAGTCACTTTGGGGTAAGTAAAACAGTTGCACAACTGCAAAGATTTTGTTATTGGCCAAAAATGAATGAGCCAGTTTCTAGATATGTAAGAGGGTGTGCCATGTGTGCCACAAGCAAGCCCAGCAATAGAAAACTAGGCTTGTACACTCCATTACCAGTTCCTTCTCACCCTTGGGAAAGTGTTTCCATGGATTTTGTTGGAGACTGCCTAATCTAGGAAAGGTCATGATTATTTGTATGTTGTTGTGGATAGGTTCAGAAAAATGTGTATTTTGATACCTTGTAATAAACAGATTACAGTTAAACAAACTACAAAATTGTTCTTTCAACATGTATGGGTTCATTTTGGATTACCCACTTCCATTGTATCTGATCGAGACACCCGATTTGTGGGAAAGTTTTGGTGAAGTCTATGGGAACTGATGGACACCAAACTGAAGAAAAGCACAGCTTTTCATCCACAAACTTATGACTAGATAGAAGTAGTTAACAGGAAAGTGATCCAGTTACTTAGAGGATATTGCAGCAAACATCCTAAGCTTTGGGATGAACATTTGTGTTATGTGCAGCATGCTTACAATAGAGAGAAACATTCTTATACATAGAGATCTCCTTTTGAGACCTATTTTGGTTTCACACCAAGGTCTCCTTCGGATTTTGTCTTTGGTAAAGACACCACAGTTGAGGGACACAGTGATGTGGACAGGGCAACTAGATTCATTGAACAATCCTAGAGATCCACCAGGTAGTATAGGAACAGCTGGAAAAGAGCCAAGCCAAATATAAGGCAAGGCATGACAAGCATCGGATGGAGCATAGTTTCCAAGTTGGTGACCAAGTCTGGCTATATATCATCAAGAACAGGATGCAAGGTGAAGGTAAAAAGCTAAATCCTATCAGGTATGGACCTTTCAAGATACTTGAAAAGATTGATGAGAATGATTTTTGCCTTGTTCTACCAGCTTACATGCACATCTACTCAGTCGTGAATGCAGATTGCTTGAGACTATTTGAACCTTCACTAATTGAGGATCCCGAAGAGCATAGTCAACTGCCTTCTATTGATGACCTGTTACCTGAATATCTTAATGAATTGTAGGAAGACACCGTTCTAGACAGGAAGGTGAGAACGACACGCAGGGGAGATGTTGAGTACCTCAGAGTTGCGCTCAAGGGCTCAAAGCTGAGTAGAGCAAAATGGATAGAGATTGGATAAGTGAGACAGATGTACCCTCACTTAGCAAATGCTTGAAAACCAACTTTTGGTGGTCCAAAAGCTTTTTCAGTGGGAAGGTCGTGATCCAAATTGGATCCATGAAAATTATCAGAGTTTTATGACTGTATCAAAATCATGATAGACTTCAAAAATTGTGAACAATGAGCTATTAGGAAGACCTCTGGATAGTGGCAGTTTGTAGCCAGCAAGGAACGACGAGGACCTCGATCAGAGCACACTGACTGAGGCCCATGGAGACCGCGCAGGACGCAAACTAGCAATTAGGAAGTCCAGAACAGAAAAGGAGGTCATTTCTTTTGTGCGATTCGCGCATCGTTGCACAAAACCTCTCGAAATGGAAAGGCTTCTAGTGCTCGGTCACAAGGGAAAGACGAAAACCATGGGAAAAGCGCTAAAGCGAAAGGCGGGTCCCGCGCCCCAAAACCGGCAGAACATCGGAGGCATGTTGGGTAGTAAGCAGAATTCGCAGGAGACCCAACGATGCCATACAGCGAACGACGCATGTTCGGCAGGATGAGAGAGAAAACCGCCTCTCATTGCGGGCTAACGTCCGAGCAAGTCAACCGTGCGATAAGAGCGAACACCGTAGGATCTGGCGGTTCCAGATCTAACGGCAGAGGTTGCGCCCGATGGGAAACCAGATTCGAAGGGAGAAATTAAGCTGCGGCATATAAAAGTCTGAAGCCCGATTTGACCATTGAGCTGGAAGATGAATCATTACACAGAGTAACCGAAATACTGAACCGTCTAAGGAAGAGCTGGCGCAGTTCGTGAGAGGACAAGTGGCCACTTCCCTATGAGATGTTACACAGTGGCGATGACGTAGAGGCAGGGAATTCCAAGCAAACAACAGTAGCCAAACCGAAGAGGTGGAAGAGGAAGCGAACAATCATGAGCCGTATTGGCTTTAAGCCATGAACGCACAGACAAAGAAAAAAAGGAGAAGCGAGCACTATAAGAAAGAAAAGAGCAGTGAAGAAGGAGACAGAAGAGACATAAGCAAATGCAGAGAGCCGAGCTGACCTGCAGAACTAAGGCAGCATCGAGCAGACAGAGGGCTTGAGAGGTTCAAGCAATCCATGTGAGGATATTTGTCAGGAACTGAGTACCAAATTGGACTCATCCCATTCAGACCCATTGAGGTCAAGACTTGGTAAGGAAGATTCTATGCACTCTAGTGGCTTGGGGAATCCAAGAACCACCCTACTAAGCATTATCTGTTTCAGGAGACTCAAATTGAGCTCCCACTATAAAAACTCTGCTTTAAAGACACAATAAAAGAAGGCCACCACTGAAAGCTAGACCGAAGACGTAGCCCAGGAGGATTGGGTGAACTCCTTATTAAATCTTGTTGTGTTCTTGTATTTGCTTACTGTGTTTCTCTTACTGTTTTCCAGCGTCTGTGTATTTTGCAATCTTATCGATCCGTTGCCTAAGATAACATAGACACACACCAGCACATGAGTCTGTAATACCTTCATTCGTTAATTAATTAACTGAGATCACTCATGTGTGATTTTTAGATCATTCAATTGGGTAAACCTATATCACTTCTACTTCCTTGCACATCTAGCTAATCAAATTAGAATTAATCCCTACTTTTATCTACTAGAGAGTATTAGGCATATGGAAGATAGCTTTAGGGCTTGAACAGACCCTTCATCCCATTTCATATATCATAAGGCCCCGAACAAACTCCTAATTGAAAACCAGCTAGCCAAAGCAGGGAGGACTTGGAACCACTTCTTGTTGTGGGGAGGTTTCCAACCTCAAGCCCTTAAAAGGTGAATAGGAAGACCAAAGACTACTGAAAAGGGGAAAAAGACCCTAGGACATGCCCCTATTGGGCCAACTCCTAAGTAGGAAAACACAGAGGTCCCATCTACATCCTATGCTCTTAAAATACCCAAAGTCTACCAGAGAAAAAGTGCTAGGCTCAGCAAGCCAGACCCTACATCTCCTACAAACCTACTTGTTGATATTGGTCCTCCCCAAGTTCTCAGTCCACCTGTTGAAGCCTCCCCTGTAGACACAGCTAAACCAGAAATTGTTAAACGCAAGGAGGTCGAGATTGAGACACAAGAGGAGGAAACATTGTTTGAAGTTTTTAAAGGTGGAAAAAGACCCCATACAAGGTCAAAAAACAACCTAAGATATAAAATTAAACTCAGAAATAACCCAGAATTGGTCAAAGAGGTGATTGATGTTGACAATGTGCCATTGAAGGACCTTATCATCAATAGGAAGAAGGTTGCAGGCTCTAAGAAGAGCAAAGACAAAGAAACTAAAAGGAAGGGTCTTATGGAGACAAGGGAGAGAAAGAAACAAAGATTGGAGAAGGTGGATGTACTTCTCAGGGAAACTAATACCCTCAGCTAGGAGACTTGGGGAAGAAAACTTGAAATTTTGACTACCTATTTCACAAACTAGGGGTTTTTTGTTTTATCGTTGATAATCAGCCTAATAGTTTTTGCATACAACAGAACAATCGGGAAGTTGACT
The DNA here is from genome assembly GCA_000404065.3 of Pinus taeda. NCBI lineage: Eukaryota > Viridiplantae > Streptophyta > Pinopsida > Pinales > Pinaceae > Pinus > Pinus taeda. The sequence goes on from APFE031039319.1 coordinate 41,525, forward strand.
TTCCCACCATCAACATTTTTGCTAAACTGTCATCTATTTTGAAATGAAATTGTATCTCCGCTAATAGAAGATGATTCAAGGACAAGAGCCTACATTCAGTCTGTCAGTGATTTTGAAGCAAACATGGAATGTTGACATCTTCGTTGTCAGCGAAATTCAAATAGGCGAAAATGTTGACATTCCCACTGTCAACGATTTTGAAACAGGTAGAAAAGAAATGACGACAGTTAAACTGTCAGCAAAAGCTACAATTTAGAAAACCAAGGACGCTAACAATAGTGGAATCAACGATTTTCGCCAGAAGGTTCGAATGAAAGAAAGGATAAACAAAAAGGCAGATTTAGTGGAAACTTGATCCTGTTTTGCAAAGGGGCTTCTTTTGCCAGCTAGGATGTTGTGTTATCAGTTAGGGACCTATTTCTATTTCCGAGGAAGATAGTTTGAAAAATATTTCACTTAACTTATATATCAACATATTTTCGAGTAGTTATTTTTAGGAAAAAACTAAATGTATTTGAGGTTTTATTCACATCCATGAACTTGAAGATATTTAGATATTTTTTAGATTATTTTAATTAATCTTAAGACTATTATTTTGTAATCAATTGATGTAAGGTCTATAAAGACGGTTTATGAAGAATGAAGAAGGGTTGGATTTTACTGAAAACATTTGTAGTCTGGTATATTTGAGTAGTCTTAAATATATTACAGTTTTTTATGAGAATTTTATAGGAAATTCATGTGTTGTAGTTCCCTGTAAGTTTTCTCTTTGTTATAAAAACTTTCCTTCATGTCTAAAAAATGTAAGTATCTAAGATTGGGATTCATTGATGCTCCTTTCTCGTATTTATCATCCATTAGTATTTGTTACCTCAATCAGCTATAAATCCTATCTCATTTCAGTTCTTTTCTTCCAAACTCTCAATTTGTCAAAGGATTTGCTGCTATGATGTTTTTTGTATCTTGCTCATTAGATCTGTAGCATTATTTGTTAGAACTGGACTCCATGCCCAATGGTGTGTTTTGCAAACAACCCAACCAAATTTTATCTTATGAACTAAATTTGGCCACATAACTCAATTGCTACTATAATGACCTAGAGTAGTTGAGTTTTATGGAGAGATCCCTCTCCGGGTTGAAGGGACAACTTTCAACCTAAAATAGGTTTGAGGTTACCTTATGGTTTTTCCTGTAGCCAGGGTTTTCCCTAAGTGATAACACATGTACCTTATCATGCCATGGAAAGATGATGAAGAAGGAGATGAAGAAGGGAAACATGTTGAAAGACCTCTTTGTAGTTGAGTATTCAAACTGATCAACTAAGGGAAAGCAAAGGGGAACCACTTTGCGACCACAAATCAAGACTTGAGATCATTGAAGACTCCTTACTATCAAGTCATACAGAGGTGGATAAAATAACACTCTCAAGCACACACATAGCAATGAGAAGCAAGAGTGGCTTGACATTTCCATATCATCAAGAAGTCCATGTCAGCAGTGTCATGTCATGTCATGCCACGAGTTGTGGATGATGTAAATTATTTATTCAAAATGTATTGTAAAGTGAAAGTCCAAAGGACACATTCAGAATATGAAGAGTCATCTAAATTCGAAGAGTCATGAGGGTAGTCAAGGAGTCACAAGGAAGTTGAAGCATCACTTCATTGGTTATATATACACCCTCATTATATGAGCAAAGGATTTTTTACCCTGACTCCTCTTGCATGGCATTAGAGAGACAAACTAGTTCTTTTGAGGAGCAGGGAGTGGCTCCAATTTTCCACTGTTGGAGATAGTGGTGTTCATTATATACATGTGCCTTGGAATTTTTACTTAATATAAGAAGCCTCATGGCCAGGACGTTCTTCATGCATGGATTATGAATATGTTTAAGACTATTATGTGGGTGTTTGTAATTCATGTTTTCTTTCATCTGTGCTAGAGTAGTTGAACTATTTTAGTACTTATCATATTGAGAATGTGTTGTAATGGTTACTATTGTTGTCACATCCTTGTGGACTATTCCACTAGATATTAGATAGATCTCTCTTGATGATTGATTGTATTGACCATTACATCTTTGTGGACTACTCTATCGGATCTTAGATTAATCCTTCTTGGTTACGTGTGTCTCTACTAGGGTGGTACTATTACCTCTCTCTAGAGGCTCACTTTGTTTCCCCCCTTTGCAGTAGAAGAACCTTGACACACTTACAACTGAACATCCACCAAGCACACTCACTTGCTTTTCGAAGGCACATTTGCATTCCTCTCTCTTGCTGACAGTTAGAGCCAAGGAAAATATTTAAGAAACTAACAATCGTGCCATATTCTGGATGGGGCTCCTATCCCAAACGATGTGAGGTCTAATTGGGACTACATATCGGGGAGACCCCTTGAATGTTGGCGAGTCCAGCACCGTCAATAGGATAGTATTTACTTTTCTTACTAGTGGCTCATTTCTCTCACAAGCCTCGTAATTCCTCCCAGTATGCCTTACATTGGGTGTCTCACAAATCTCACATCCTTGTCGACACAAAGAGGCGCTGCATTCTCTTATGTCTGATTGCAACCAAGGCATTCCAATGGTGGTCAGACCGTATGACCGAATGGGACTCCTACACCAAATGGAATGAGGTCTAGTTGGGACTTCACATCAGGGAGATCCCCTTGAAATGTTGGCAAAATCCAACAACGTCAACATATATGGTGCTAAAAGGAGGGCCAGATGACAAGTTGAGCCTGTGAAGTCTGTTTGAATACTTTACCTTCAATGGCTTCATCCCAAATCATAATCCCAAGGTGTTTTACAAAGCCTTTAGATCTTTCAATCCCCGTGGACATTTTACATCACTTATCGCGATTTAAATTCGATGGTAAGGGTACATCAACCATCCTTAGGTATGTTGTTGATTTTTTTTTAATTTTGCTTCTTGAATGATATTAATTTAGAAGAAATCATTACATGGTTGGTTACCCTTACATTGGATGGTTGTGCAAAGTAAAGGTGTTTTTATACTATCACATATTTTGATCACTTGGTTAACGAGTTGTATCAAGTTTTTGATAACTATGAGTATCAAGATGTTATTGAAGAAATTGATCAAGTTATAATGGAATTGACTGGATGTCATTAGCATTTTGTTGGTCGGTTACTTCATCTTTGTTATTAATTTCTAGATGAGGATGTGGACTGGAAGTTCTTCGATGATAAGTTTTTATTCTTAGTCTGGATGTCAAGGAAATATTTCGAATTAGATGCCCCTGATCAGGAAGAATTTCAATTTCCAAAAGAATAACCAGGTATCCTTTTTGTCCCATGTCCTCCTCCCTTTGATGTTTTGTATGTTGAGCCTAAACCAATCTTTGAATCAAGGGATCATCTTGTAGAGGAAGAACTCATATTTCTTTCACATCTCTCACCTATTGGTGATTCATTCGACCTCACCAATCATCCATCTACAAATCTTGATATTCCTCCTAATCCTCCACCTGTTAATCAGGATGAACCCTTGGATGATCAAGACCCTGATGATTTTCTTCTTTATAAATAGTATGGTCATGGTCATTCAAGTAATCTGGATATAAATTTGTTTCTACATGAATATTTGGATTTGGAGATTTTTCAAAAGGAGTTAGATACGATTATTGAAGATTTCCTTTCAGATATATCTCCTCACGATCAAGAAGATGATATGCTTATCATTGAATATTTTTGCACTCATCTCGAACCTTTGCCTTCTTTTGATCAACAATTGAATTCGTTGTCTCATAATTCAGAGTCAAGTCCGGTGAGTAGGGCACTTCATCTAAGGTTGATGGTTGATGATGCCTCCCTAAGGGATGCTTCTTTTATTCACTTAAATTTTTTCAATCCTCAAGGAAGGAGATTTAATTTGATTATCGATCTTCCACCCTTTCATCCCTTTTCAATCAAATATCAAATATGTAATGTAGACACAAAGAAAAATCTTATTGAATCTTTTCAATCATCCATCCAAGAATCCTACATGCACGATAACTTGGATCATGGTCAACTTGAGAATATCATGTATGACATTGATTTGTGTTTCTATAATATTTCTTGTATACCTTTCCCTGGAGGTTTTTTCCATGACCCTTTTGTAGATTTATTAGAACAATCCTTTTAGTTTGCACCCATGTCTCGTAGCTTGTATTTTCAAATTCTTTTTTGAGTCTTTTACGGTCATAATTCCAATGATTATTGTTGTTGTGGAGTTCCCCATGTGGTAGACTATTTGAGAGTAATGCACTCTTACGATTACACTTCCTGTTTTCACATGTCAGTGTACATGTTTGCACGATTCCTCTTATTCACTGCAATGCCTTTTGTTGTGGTTTTACATGATCATATATTTATGTCTAAAGTTCGGGAGAAGGTTCCATGGCTGCACTTGAAGTTCCACATTACATTATCCGACCTTGTTCTCTTTACTTTAGGACGGGTTAGGTTGCATATAGTTAGATGCAATGCATTATCTTTTACTTGTCATGTTTTGGTTTTATTTCTTTGGTTTCATCAATCCATGAATAAGTAGGTTTGAACTTTGAGATGGCTTGGATAATATTTTGTGAAAGGAAAATTGTAGCAACATCCATCCATTAGCTTATCTTCCACCCTTTTACTTGATTTGATTTACATCCTTCAAGTTAGTGATTTTATGATGGAGAATACGATCCTTCAATTGGGAAATTGTAAGTAAACCATGAAACCCATATCTGTTTAGCATTCTCGTTCTCATACTCGGTCTTGTTATGAATGGTGTGTTATTGCTTATCTATCTGCGGAGAATAATATAGTGGGGGATTTTAGCGATTAAAGCATCAGATGTCTAAAACTTCTCTTTGAAGGAACAACCTCTTATGCTCTCAATAAGTCGGCGTCCATCTTCCTCCCATTGAAAAATAATAAGTGTCTATGCATAGTCCTATGAAATAAAAGAAAATAAAAGGGTGAAAGAAGAGAAAGGATTCCTACGTAGGGAGGTGAAGCAAGCAACTTCATCGGGATATTGTCCAGACTCGCTGGTAGGGAAGCAACGTTTGTGTTCATGAAGCGACTCTGTCGAGGTACTATCTAGGCCTGCTGGCAGTGGAGCAATGCCAGAGATGTAAAACTCACACTCTGATTGTTTTATTTTGCGGTATTATATTACCCTTACTTATTTTGACATGATATTGATATGCCTGGTTTAATGTTTGTGTTACACCGAGCAGTGGAATTGGGAAAGATTACAACTTTAATCAGGTAGGGTGGAGTGTTGAAGGTAACTCGTCGATTGAATCAATACTTCCCGAAGAAATCAAACTTTTCACTTACAGTGAAACCATTTTAGAGAAGTTCGGGTTCTCCCAGTGTGTCACCAACATCGTCGCTGCGACAATGACCCTCCAAAACTTTTTCCCTATGTCAATTTTAGAGCCTACGCTAATTGTCATTTCAAACCCCCATGTGTATTCATATGGTTTGATTTGATATTTGTGTGTTTTCCCCTAATGTCGCATCCTCCTAAGTCAATGTTTCCTAAGTATCATCATTTAACTAGTAGAAGTGTTTAAATTAGTAAGTTATGGTTAGCTGAACTCGTGATCTTTTCTAGACTTAGAAACTTGCATTGCACCCATGCACACACTCAAAAAGTGCATAAAAGCGGAAAAAACAAAGCAAAAGCATGAAAATCTCTCAAAAAATCAAAAAGCACACTTAAAGTTGACAAAGGCTTCCGCTTGAAGAAAGCACACTTCTTTGGGCCGAAGGAATGCGCCCTACTTAGGCGTACTCCTTCATGTTGAGCAAATTCACCCTGCTTGGGCACACTCATGTCTAGTCAATTTAGTGTCCTAAATTGCTCTACATAAATTATCAATCCGAGTATCATAAACTGATGAAGTGTGATGCACCATATGTGCTTAGTTAACCCTTTTTCTTACTTCGTTGTTTTATAGTTTATGTTGTTTTTTGGGGGTTTTGTTTCTTATGCTTAAGGAAATTAATCTAAGAAAGAAAAGCCATGCTTCTAGGTGAAATCTCTAAATGTTAATGGACAATTAAATCTAATGACTTCTAATGTTAGAACCTAATTTCTAAAGAAAGGAGAAAATGAAACAAATCAAATCTTTGAACAGTTAGATTAATCTAAGTTGGCAAAATGTCTATGAAATGAAAGCAAAAATGATAAAACTTGACACTGCTTTTAAACTAATGAAAGGCAATTCAATAATCTCACCTATAATCATAACATTTCGCCAATTTCGCCAACAACTAACTTGCAAATCAGTTATCAACTAAAGGTTGTGGAAATATCATCATATAGCATGAGAGAATGACATTAAACTATCTAAGTTTACACTAATGAAAAGCAAGCCAATAATCCCATCCATAATCATAATATTTCACTAATTTCGCAAACAACTAACTTGCAAATTAGTTATCAACTAAAGGCTCTAGAAATATCATCATATAGCATGAGAGAATGACATTAAACTATCTAACTTTACACTAATGAAAAGCAAGCCAATAACCATAATCATAATATTTCACCAATTTCACCAACAAATAACTGGAAAATTAGTTATCAACTAAAGGCTCTGGAAATATCATCATATAGCATGACAGAATGACATTAAACTATCTAACTTTACACTAATTAAAAGCAAGCCAATAATCCCATCCATAATCATAATATTTCACCAATTTCACCAACAACTAACTTGCAAATTAGTTATCAACTAAAGGCTCTCGAAATATCATCATATAGCATGAGAGAATGATCTAATAAGCAAATACAAGAACATGTAAAGAAAAACTAATCTACTATGTGCTCTAATGCTCCAATCACCAATCGAAAAATAGGAGGACTACTTTCTTGGACTATTTTGTTAAGCATAGATTACACAGTTAGATAAATCTACAATCAACCGGTTGAACACACTTGCATCAATTAAAATTGCATGAATGGAAAATATAAACTATCAAACTTGAAAGCAATAAAATGACATACTTGAGATGAAATCAAAGCAAAACTACAAAATAAAATCTGCTCTACCTTACATTCTAATATGCTCCATGACATCTACTTCACGTTTTCCTCCATTTTGAGAACATCAAAGCTTTATTCAAATTCTTCAAAATTACAAAGTACAACAAAGCTCTCCAAAGCTTTCCAAAGCCATCAAGGAAGAACTACAAACTCCAAGCTAAAGAGCTACCAAAAAGCTACAGGCTTAAGAACTACCAAATGAAGGAGAGAGATCTCCTATTTATACAAAAAAATGAGAATTCATCTCATTAGTGAGAGTCCATGAATCTCTCCCTCTACCTCTAGAGTCCTAATCAAAATAGGAACTGACAAGACACATGTCTTTTTAGAGTTTAAATACAAATAAGAGATGTGACACATATCCTCATGATCCCATGATTCTCTCCACTCAAATTCGAATTTGGCCTTAGGGTGCCACATAAAAGTCTTCTAGAAACCTCCTTTTGATCTACACATGTCAACAATCTCAACCCACTTGTTAGGTATAAGCATATGCACATTATTTTCTAATTTTTAACCACAAATTCACTTAAAAAGGCTAAGAACTAATAAAGTTTGGAAAAACATAAATGTGCCCCAATGATAATGAAAGTGAGATGAATGTAGTGACATGATAGTGAAATGGAGGTGATATAATGGACACAATAGTGAAAGTATAATGGAAATGAATGACAATTTCAAGACCCAACATACCCCCCAACTGAAGCTATTGCATGTCTTCATGCAATATATATTACATTAATTCTCTTGATCCTTGAGCTTTGGCTTAACTTTGCATGATATCATTTGATAACTTCATACTTTTGCAAAGTGTTTTACTTGAATTGCAACATGATTGGTTCTTGTGTTACAACCATATTTTGTTGTTGCATTCTATTTTTATCTTTGAACTTTGCATAATGATAATTGATTTTTGTTTGCAAAGTATATCTTTATTGGATTGCATGATGGTTGGTTCTTGTGTGACAACCATGATTGCGTTTGTATCCAAATATCCTTTAAGCATTTTTTAAAAAGCCATTGTATGCTCATAACAACAATGCAATAATTAATATATTTTGGAAGTATGTGAGCTTCTGAATATGATATGAACATGGAAAGATATGAATATGAATGTATTCCCCCCCCCCCCCCCAACTGATGGTATTGGATATTTTATGAAATGAGGAAGAGAAATGTTTTTCCAACAATTATCATTCTAGCTTTTTATCGAATTCTATGGTTAAAAGTTAGAAAATGACATACCTTAACTTATCCTTTGAAATGGATGAGTTGTATGTGTGGTGGCTTCAAAATTCTGATCATAATCTTCTTCAACTGGCTGGACAAAAAGAGTCAAGATGACTTTTTATTGCTTCTACTAAAACTTGTTGAATCTGCTCCAAAATGCTGAAAATAATAGTCTTCGTGTCTTCAAAACTCATTGGCACAATTCCTACTATGTGAAGAGATGGTTTGATGTCGAACATAGCAGGAAATTGTTGACTTAGTGGCCATTAACGGATGCCACTAGTTAACACGAGAACTCCCACCATTGATGACAATGAGAGTTAAGATGCCCAAACACATCTTGCTAGGTACGAATAATTTTGCCGAAGTCGAGTTACCTAGAAGATCTAATGAACAAGATACATTAATGTATTCCCATTGATTGTCAGCATGAGGACTTGTCATTAAGGCATGCAAGCCTCAAGGTGTCTTTACAAGGAACTTAGACTCAAAGGACTATGGACTCAATAATTTACATTGAAGCAATGCTTATTTGCAAAATGAAAATGACAGGAAAGGGAAGATGAAAATGGAAGATGGCAATGGAGAACAGAAATGGCAATTAAAAAGGGCAATAAGCATGTGAATGAACCTCTTACTTTTATTTGTAGGTTATGAATGGACAAAAAGAAATGGAAAGTGTATGTGAATGTAAATGGAAAATATGAGGTGAATGGTTTATTATGAAGTATGGATGTGATGGAGACAATAGTATCTGAAAGTTTTTCAAGTATTTGGATCTGATTTTGCATTAACATATTTCCTCTTTGTTGTTGATCATCCTCTTATGAAACAAATTGGTCTCTTAGAGAGACACCATTCACTTGTAGTCATTTGTCCTTCCTCCTGGAACCTGCAAAAAAAACTAATACTTCTTCTGCAATGGAATGTAAGATTATCAAAGGAGAGAGACGGCCAATCTCTCTAGTTATGATATTTACACACAAAACTAAGAATTTGTATTAATAAAACAAGTTCTCAAAGGAAGATCAAAAGAATTTATACTTGCTTTGGAATTAGTGCCTCAAGTTGAATGTTGCTTCTTTTCAGCAATTTATTTCATTATTTACTATTTCAAACTCTGATGATGGATTTATCATTGTGTAGATCTTGTTGAGATTTTTCCAATGACACTTGAATCATCAAAAACTGATTTTGTATGAGAAAGTTAGGCTAAATTGAACAATGAGATTGTTCAGCTGTGGAATGGCTTTAGCTGCGGAATGTCTTTAGCTGCGGAACGTCATCATTAGTCCAAAATTAATCAATACCTTCAGAAAAGTGAGTAAATAACTTATTCATTTCATTGATTCAAAATTGTTTTTTTTTCTTGACATGCGGCGACCTAGTGTGGCAACTTAGTGATAACACACACCTTGACTTCCCTTTGACCGAGGTCTTTTTCATCGACTTGGATCAAATGGATAGGACACCATCCATGTATTGACATTTTCCCAACTACCCATGTGGCTCGTTTTGTCTCTCAACACCTGTAACCTACAAAAGTATGAAAATGGCTGCGGAATTGCCAATTAGTTGCGGAACAGAGCTGCATTCTGCTGCTAGAAGACAGTCTCAAGGCCACTGATTAAAGGAATTCTAGAAACTGGATTCAGCTGTATACTAATTGTTGATTTATTCAGATTTCTTACAATATATTGCCACCAAAGCGCAGCAAAGCTCCCTACTTCCTTAAGGATATCTATTTGATGTATATTTTTTTGTCATTTTTTATGATGTCAAATATTTGCTGCCCAAGAGCTTTAACGGTTGGATCAATCTCAGAGAGGTGAAACCAAAGCATATAATCAAACCTAGCTGTATGTGCAGTTTGATAAAGATGAAGTGGAAAATAGTCATGAGCTTGATCGACGCTTTTTGTGGGATTACAGGTTGAAAGAGGTCGTTTTATTGCAGAGTTTTTGGCCGAAAGTATGGTCAGACTGCCAAGCAAATCATAATAAAGTCAAACACATACATAGAACTTGTCAATGAAAACAAGATCCATGAGTACCAACTCCTGTGCCGATATTTTAGCAAGTAAAACGCCGACCATAGGAATAGTCGTTAGATAGGTGCTTGGAGAAGTGTTGTATTTGATCATCTTGTTGTTAAACGGGAAGTGACAGAGCAGGTGTTAATGAGTTACAGACGGGTGGAAAAAGGAGGGAGACATGTAATCATGGTTAATTGTTAGCACGCCGTTTATTCCAAATTGAAATTCCCCTCCCCAAGCAGCCAAATTAAATCAAATTGGCAGTTTATTAATTCAAACTCCGTTTTTTCCTCTCGCGGCCTACAAAAAAGGGCTTCAAAGAACTGCGCAAACCTCCCAAACTGCTTCAAATTCCTTAAAATGATTTCTGGGTTATCTAATTGACCTTATTTCCGAAAAACCCATGTTTTATTTTTCCCAAATTCGTCTCTGTTTGGCAGAATCGTGCAGTTAAAATTTGGTGTTTTCAGTGTTTTGCATTTTCCTGAATTGCTGCATTCGGCTGTAAAATTTAGAATTAGAGGTTATGATTCCAGTCTCCAGAGATAATTAAAAAAATGTACGCTACCAAAACATTCAGAAATTTTAAAATCTCAATAAGTACCAATACAGTGAAGATGAACCTAGCAGTGAAGGATATGAACGTCCAGGAGGAGATGTGAAGTCAGCTCTACGAAGGGTAGCATCAGCGTAGTTAGCCTCTCAAAGTTTGCAATATCTACACTAACTAGTGGCAACAAGTAAAAGTATTCTACAATAACTATCCCATATTTTCGTAGAAACAAACTAGGCTTTTCACCTGTTTGGGCTATGGGTAGTTTTGCAATTTTCAGCACAGAGAATAGCCTCTGCTGCTTCATCGATGACTAGATCAAGAACAGAAACAATTGTTGTAGCATAAGATGGCTTAGTTTTTGGCTTGATTGGCTTTCCTTCCTTCCTCTAGTGCAACATTACTTCAAACAAAGGTGCACTCTCAGAATAATTTGATCAAGGAAATATAAATAGATTAACCCCAAACTCTAAGTCGATGATTACGTTAGACTCCTGAGAAGTTCTTGGTTGATGAATTTGAGCTTGTCAAAGATATAATTGTTGATTCGAATGTGCTTTCCCCTTATTTTAGAGCCAAAATGAAGACAATGTCTACAAGTAGGGCAGGAAGAGTTAGAATGAATCCATTTGTCTACACATTATGTGTGGAAGCCATGGTTGCAATTCAACAACATTGTGACATCTGTCATGAATTATGCCAAATAGATAACACACTCTATGTCGAGTAGTAAAAAGGGTCTTTTTCACCTCTATTTACCCTACATTAATTATCAATCGAGGAATGATTTGTTATCTCAAAGAGTGTACTTAGTTTGAGGCGGTCATTTTTCAGAGTAATGCTAGTAGTATAGTGCTTTAAATACAAGAGTAAACAGATGCTTGGAATAAAATCTACTTACAAAAAGAAACTTAAAACTCAAATCATGTACTCGAAAAGCTACAACAATTTATCAGTCAAGGGTACAGTAATGGTAACTCTTCCCTTTGTAAACTGATGCAAGGAATCAAGGAAAAGATCATCAACATAGGAACTAGATAACATATGTCAATGCTCACTACAGTTTCAAATCGTTCTGCACACCAAAGAAATGGTAATTCAAATGACAGGAAATGGAACAACGACTAGTCTGTTTAACAAGATTGAACAGCAAATCCTTAACCTACAGTAATGAATGAAGCAATAATTGTATCCTACAGGAATTGAGCAACAATCTTTACTTTAGAAATGATTTGAACAGCAAACGGAAATAGGACAACAAACTAACAGAAATGAAATATTGAACAACAACTCAAATCAAATGTAAATGTACAACAAACCAGATCAAATATTACACATAGCACTTTGATATTGAAAGGAACAGTAATCTGAGCTTCGACACAAAGAGTATGAATCATGGTTATAAAGAAACAACAATTATGATCACGATGGAACAACAATCCCAAATGAACAGCGATCACGTTTGGAAGTAAACCGTGGATAAACAATAATACCGATTTATGAATACACAAAACTATTATTCTGTAAATGAACAACAATGGCAATCTGAAAGGAACAACAATGTTATATGATAATATCAGTTGTTAAAGGAACAATGATGCGATATAAAGTTAGAATGGATAGCATAACATTCCTGTTGCAGAGAATAACATTACTTATTCAAGTAGACGAAATATAACAGAACCAATATATAAAATAGTAAGGAGCATCATATTACTGAACAGAGCGAATAAAAGAAATTAAACCAAACACGAATCAGAAAATAATGGTACAGGAGCAAGTGATCCACCAGGGTCAGGCCCTTAGCCTCCAAGGACACACTGCTTAAGGTTACTCCAGAATTAAAGACGGAACAGCAACCAGAGTTTATTTATTACGCATCAAAACAGAGTTATAGTAATCGCTCTTTAGAGAGAGTCGATGATCAAAGTTCCAATTACAATATTGAGTTTCATAAAAACCACAATAGTCCGTCCTTTGGGCTAGCAATTCTGCCTCTTCTTATAGCAGTCGAGTGGAGATATCAATGATACAGAGAATCGTTAAGGTAGCGATCCCTCAGGATCAAAGGATCCTGAGAGATTCGCCATACTATTAGTTCTCAGTTATCTTCTTGTTCTCTTGTGCCGATTTGGTATCTCCTCTTCCTTTTCCTAGCTTATACGCTCCTGTTTAGATTGCCTTGTTTGGATACATTTCCCTATCAAAGGGACAGCAGTTAACCTTGTCTTGTCTTTTCCTTTAGAACAGCGATCTTTCGTTTTCTCCTTGCATAGGAAAAGGGTAATTATTAGTCATTTTACGTTACATACAAATCTTCTAGATTTTATCATAGTCTTTCACCATATACTTATTTCATAATGTAAAGCAGTTATGAATTCAAGGAAAAGATGACAAAATGAGTGGTAATTACATACCTTCTCTAGTGCTCAACACACCCCCCTGCTTACCCTTTTTCATGCCCTCATGAAAACATTATAATTGACATGCAAGGTAGTTAGGGAATAGGCTGGAGAAGGGATCTCATGAGGTGGTCTACAACCATGATTGCTAGCTAGGAATTCAAAGAAATGTCCTGATTGTCCTTCAAGCATTTCATATAAGGCTTGATATCCTGGTGCAGGGTGCCAAATAATTGGACTTTTGAATCTACGGCCTAACCAAGATGGTCCTTCTCTCAAAATGAGGTCACCGTAGATACCTAGGCAGTCAGCAGCTAGCTTAAAGTTCTAATAATTGAATGGTTCTCGGTTTTGGATGTTCGAATTAGAAGTCTAGTATCGAAACTTGGCTGCTGCTATGGCAAGGTCTTTGATGGTAAAGAAGTATTCTATCCCTTGCCGTATGACTGTTGTGTGGATAGGTCCCAATGCTTCGATCACTCCCTAAGTTCTCATTAGGCTCCTATGTTTATTCCATAATTGTTGTGGGTCTCTAGGTTCTCCTCTCACCCATAAGTCTAATCCATTTTCCTGTCTTTGAAAGACATTATAGGCTTTAAGCCACCTTATTTGATTTACACCAAAAGAAATAAATGCCTGTAGTTGGACATCACCCACAAAAGGGCCAAGGTTTTGATCTGTTTCTCCATCTAATACAAGATTGTGCAAATAGAATTCACATAACAGTCACTGAACTTTCTCCCCATAGTGCTTACAACAATTTATGAAGTCATCAAGAGTGTTTATTTCTATAAGGACTCCTTCTTTGACAGCTTTAATTTCAATTGTAAATATCTTTCCATTAAAAACAAAGCATAGTTCCTAGCAAGTGCCCTACACGCTAGAACATCAGTGTACAGAGAGAATAAGGTATCCATTTGTTTGATGACTATGTCTAGTCTATGAGTTACCTTTTTTACTCTTTCTTCTTCCTTTCGCCATACTTCGAAGGCCTGGCTTTCGGATAAGTTAACGTTCCTCCGCTACTGTTGTAATTTCTCATACTTTTCTGGAGAGAGAGTTTGCTCTGTAAGTTTCTCTACTGCTTTTTGGGCTTGTACCAAATCCTTTCGCAGAGTTACTATCCTCGGGTCACTATCCCACATAGTAGTTGTAGGCGGGAGATTTACTTGTATCTTCTTATTACAGCATCTCGTATTTATGGTTTGAATTTCCTCAGAGGACGGTGCCTCTGTCTGAATTTCCTTGTCACAGGCCGATATGTTATCTGTTTGTACTTCGACATGGGCAACAGTCGGGTGCTATTCCTTTCAGTTTTGAATGGCAGGTTGGACGTGAGTCTGTTTTGTCCGAGCGGTTGTATGCTTTACCATAGAGTTCCCTTTTGTCTTCTTCCCCATTTTCAAAACCCTTATCTGCTGTCGAAGTTGCTTAATCATGCTAAGCAGTCTTTGTTGTTCCTTTCGCAATCTTCTAATTTCTTCTGTTTTCCTGGAAGGAACAACAGTTTGTTTACTTGGGCCTGGACTTTGTACCTCAAGTGTTGTGGCTTAATCTTGGCCAATTTCCTTATTTTCTCCTCAGGGTGCTTCTTCAGTGCTATGTTGATCCGGTTGTTCAGGGATAGAAACCCTAGCTTGCTCTGTTGTTTCCTGCGCAGCTTCTTCCTCTACCTCCTCTTCATCATGAAATTATTCTGGTGTATTCTGACTAGGAACAGATTGTTCCTCTTCTCCTTCATCATTCTTCTTCCCAGATACACTCTCATCATAAGCAGAGTGATCCTCTTCTCCTTCATCATTCTTCTTCCCGGATACACTCTCATCATGAGCAGAGTGCTCCTCTTCTCATTCATCTTCGTCACACAGTTCTTTGGATGCACTTTTTTCATGAACAGAGTGCTCCTACGATCCTTCTTCTTCATCGCACAGTTCTTCAGATGCACTTTTGTCATGAACAAAGTGCTCCTGCGGTCCTTCATCGATGTGGGGGTTAAGTGGGCTATGAGCTTGGGCATATTCGCCCATATTGGCCAGAATCTATGCCAACTCATCTTCTTGCTATGGGTTTTGTAGTGGACTTCCACTATGTTGCTCTGCTTCCTCTTCCTCCTAACTGGATTGCTCAGTCTCTTCCTCCGGTTCTCCTTTATCATTCTCCTCCACTTCTTTTTCATTCTACCCACCTTCCAATTGTAGGGGTTCTTTGTCTCCTGAATCATGTATTTCTACAGGCTGGCCACTGTCTTCCTGGCGATTCCTCAGCATTCCCCTAATTCTTTCCAGTCTAACAGATTTCCTTCGTTTCAGAGATCTTCTTGATGCACCGGTATCATGTTTTCGTTTTGGGGCTGGCAAGGCCAGTCCCCTATCTATTACAAAAACCAGTTCTTCCCAACTGCTCTGTTGTTGGGCAAGGCTGTGGCTGACTATCAGTCATATTAAGTGTTGGGTTTTGTTATATTCTTTCCACATAGTTAACAGGGGGTTTGAGGCGTACCCGTAACCCCACTTTATGGGGTCCGAGGCAGCGCCCCGAAAAATTTTGGTTTTGGACCCTATGTTAGGTTGGGCGGACCCACCTATGGTTTTGTGCGTGATTTTCGCACATGTTTTTTGGACGCGATGGTTTTCGGTCCATGGTATTGGATCGTGATGGTTTTTCGGTCCATGGTATTGGATGCTTCGGCATGTATAAATATGTATTGTAACATTGAAAGGACAATAATGAAAAATCAAGCTGGTAGTCTCGGTTTTGAGATCCAGTGGGAAATCTCTGTGTATATGTGTTCTATGTGTTATGCTCTCGCATTTTTATTTTTCCTGTGATTTAGAATTCGTATGCAAGTTATTTCTGTACGGGGTTAAAACCTACATTAAGCCATGGTGACTTACTACCGACTCTAAATGGTGAGATTTCTTCATGCTTCAGCTGACATCATGTAATAAATAATTTAAAAACACAAGCAAATTCACAGAGCACTTTTGCTTTAACACAGCCAAAAGTTTAAGATGTCGTGGTCTTACCACGTCTTTCCTATCGTCACAAGTGATGTAGCTCTAGATAATTCTCACCAATTCCACCCATGGCTCTCCCAAGGTTGCCGGCAAAACTCCCTTCCCTTTTACAGTCAGGTTCTGCCCTTCATCCTGGAAGATTTTCATGGCATCCCGGAATCTCACCTTTTTCAGAGTCCACACAGGTCCCGTGGCTGACAGTCCCAAAACTTCTACAATTATGTCGTCAGTGACTGCTATCTGTCTCCCTCTCACCATGGAATAATGTTCATGTAGGTTCTGTAAAAACTCAATTGCCACCGTTTCGTTGGATTGTTGTATGCGGTTAAGATAAACTAGCCATCCTGCCCTTGCTAGGATCTCTCGTGCGGCATCAGAGACTATCAATATCAGTGGCTCCCAGCGAATTGATCTTCCTCCCATGCTTAGCACACTGTAAAAATGCAGAGAAAATAATGGAATAGCAGCTTGTTCAAATTTTAGTTGGTTGTTAGAAAAGCACAGAGAATATGTCGGAACAGCAATTTGTTCTAATTTTTGCAGAGGGAAACACGGAAATAACTTCGAAGCAACAAGCCATGCACATTGGAAAACAAAATACCATTAAGCATTGTTATTCCCAAGTCATTAATTATTCCAAATGATGAGCTAACACGTATGTCAGTGAATTATGGGGATTACATATGCCCCCCC